>APFE030106418.1:128756-153398 GCA_000404065.3 Pinus taeda | reverse complement strand
TATTGACCCATGGTAATACCATGGTATTCATGTGAGCATAGACTATTTAAAGGGGAAATTCTATCATCTTAGATCCATCTTAATTCTGGGTCTACCAAGTGCTCAGAGGGATAAACAGATTTCATCCCCCTAAGAGTGGTAGATGTGGAGTTAAGAGGGATATAGGTTGGTTTTTATGATAATGAAGATATTAAATAGACTTAGGAAATTATATTGTAAAAACATCTTAAGGTGAATGGTTAAAGCATAGACATTGGACAAGTATATTTTTATACTTCTGTTTTAAACTGAAACAAATCCAGGGCTAGGGCTAAAAGGAATGGATTGATTGCACTAGTCATCCTTCTATAACTTTCCAACATAGGCTAGAGTAAACAGATTGTAATTTGGGTAATTTTTCTAAGTGCAAACAAGAACATACTTGTGTATTGGCAGGGTGGTTACGACGTCCCTAGAAGTGATGAATTTGAATTTTTCTTGGTTTTATATATAGTATTAGGTTTTTTCTCATGCTTTTTGTGAATGACATGGGTGAATTTTATCACCGACTAGGTTATCAATATGTAATTTCGGTAATTGTGATTTCAAAAGATATTTTAAAGAAATGCAATGATTTCATTTGTGTATTCAATAAACACAATATTCTAATGGAATTCTGCATTTGTGGTTTACCTATACAGATTCCATGGAGAAGTATTAGTGGTGTGACATCAATTGCCCTCAAGCAAAGGCTTTAGTTTTACTCTTTTCTGGAAGAAAATACTTTCTTCCAACATTTTTGAGTTCCATGAAAAAATTTAAAGTCCTAATAGTATTCAATTATGAGTTCAAGAGAGACATAGTATTCAATTATGGGTTAAAGAGATCCACATTGAATGATCTATCAGCCTTATCTTCACTTAGTTTAAGACTATTCACTTAGAGAGGCTACATGTGTCCCCACTTCAAGAGCATAGTAAAGTCGTGGAGAACTTAGAGAAGCTATGTTTAAGCTTTTAGTGAAGATTGAAAAAATGTCTGGGTTTAATAACACCTAGTCGAGCATTAAGCTTCCAATAATGCTAGATTTTAACCTGGAGCACTTTTGTGATTTGGAGGAGATGCCCCCTTGTATTTGTGACACATCTTCAGTTGTGAATTGGACTATTACTAAGTGTCATTTCCTTCGAAAGTTACATAAGGAAAGAAAGTACATTGTGCTAAGTTCTCTTATGCTTTTCAATTTTTTCTTGGATATCAACAATGTTTTAGGTATGAAAGTACATTCTGTTAATGAAAATTTGTCTTGATAGAAAGGCCCAATTTCAAATTCTAATGCTTTCAAAAAACATTGTATAACTGTAATGTTTCTAAAAGGAAAGCACATTTTTTCAATTTAAGTATCATGATCCCATATTCCAACTTACTTTTCAGTAACCCATTAGGCTTTGTAGCTTTGAATAAATCCATGTCTTTTGATAAGATCCTTTTCCAAATTAGAACGTAGTTTCCTTTTGGCAATAACCACATACAATGTCTTGATTTTGTTATTGAGAAAATAGAGGTTGTGAAATAAGCCTGTGCCATACAAGGACTTGATTCATTGATTATGTATCAATTATGGCTCTTGATGTAATAATATCTTGATTTTGTTGCTTGAAAATAGAGGTTATGCTTTACTATTTCACAGAATTTCTTACAATCTTTCCATAAGTATTGATTTGTAATCTCAGTCACTGAGGGATGAAAATAATGAAAAATGTAATATTCCATGGTTTGAAGTTCCCCTCTTACTAAATATTTAAATATATCACAACAATTTAACAGCTAGTTAAAGGAATTGTATTTGATTTGTAAACAATTCATTGCTTGATTTATAGATTTTGATTTTTTCCCTTTTTTTATTTTTTTCTTAGATTTGGTACAAGATATCTTCCAAGATTTGGGTTCCCTAGTTTCCCCACCATAGCTACTAGGTTTAGATGCTATCATTAAATATTCTCGGAATGTTACAACTTTTCCAGTAAGAGTGCTTTGAAACATTGTTGTTGCTTTTCCATGGTGTTAATGCAAATAAGCATTACAACTAGTGCCATTAGGTGGTCTTGTAATGATGGAGTGATTGTTTTCTACATACTAAGGCCATATGCATTTTTATCCCTTATGTTGTCCTGAGATATTCAAATTCAGAATAAGAATTGAGGTCTTGTTTCCACTGTAGATTGTAGTCAGTTTCTTGAACATAATATATAGTAGATTATCTTTTACTAATCAACTGTGGATGTGATCCCTCACAGGAAAGGAAATTCAAAGTGACTTTGATTCCACATTGATTTGTCAAAACATCCACATAGGAAAGGAGATTCAAAGTGACATCGATTTCACATTGATTTGTCAAAATGGAGGCAAGAGAAAAGGAAACTTTGTATTCAACAATGCTCTTAATTTCATATGTACATGCATAGACATATTAGTAGAAAATATTGAAGGGTTGCATATTTTCCATTCCACTACATTCTTTACAACTTGTAAATAAATAAATCGGAACAATTCATTACACTACTTGTTATTCTTTATTAATCAGTGGTTAAGATTTTGATATTGAATTGGCTAAGATTTTTCTTCCTTCTCTGAAATTGTGTGTTCTATAATGCTTCTTTTCCATTCACTATGTATAGCATATAAAGTGTGTCTAATGGAGTAGGAAGATTGGAAAGTATTGTGATCCTTGAACTATGTTACAGGGCAAAAACCCAACAGGGCAGGGTAGGTGCATCCCCACAAAGGGGTCACAAATAGCAAAGTTGGTATTGGCTAATGCCTTGAGCTAGAAAATTTCCTTTAGCTTTGTATTAACAACGAATCTGGAGAGGATTCTAATATTATATTTATAAGATTTATATCAGTTAAGATTGATGAATAAAATTCATGATACATGATCTAGGATGTCCTTGCAAGGTGGTTGTTGATAATTGGAAGCTATGATGGCCATTATGCCAGGCTAGGTGGTCACACTCCCTTGATCGTGAGCATGATTGTGATCAAGATGGAAGACTTCATAGTCTAGATTGATTTTTTAGCAGTGATAGTTAGTGGGCTCATTCACAAAAGCTTCTATTTCACTAATCCTTTTTATAGAGTTGTCAGATTCAATTTCCAAAGGTTTTAATTACACTATAGAGTTGAGATCTTAGAGAGTTATGGTTCACAGTGTTAAGTATAGCAGCTATGACACTTGAATGAAGACAAGCATAGTAGAGGTATTAGACTTTGTTATAAGATTACCTGCATATTATAAGGGAATTGGTTAGCTTTTTTATACTTTTATAAACAAGTTCCAGGTCGTGGAAAATTGAAAAAAAATAGTGATATTGCCACCATGTGGCTCTTGTCATATATGGTTTTATACTTTTCAAAAAATTCTCTAAGAGTTCACAATGCTAAGATTCACTAGGACTTTACAAAGTTTTATTATTTAGTGAAAGACTTGCCAAGGTCTTACAAGATTTTATAATTGAGTAAAATATTCACCATGCCTGGTGAGAGATTCGCCAAAAAATTATATATACATATTATATTATTGATAAAATCACCTTCCATTTTTCCTATATACCATGGAGATTCGCCCATTTATTATACATATAAATTTAGGGGGGGGTTCTTATAATTTTCCCTGACCTCGAAATAGCACACCATTTGTATTATATGTTTCTTATAGTGCATGGAAAGCTATCATGGAATGATGAGATTCATATTATTTTGCAGAATTATTTTATGTAGAGTTTTTTGGGGTATGAAACCTGATTATACTGACCTTCAATCTGCATTTTATCGTACTAGGAAAGGTCAAATATATGAATGTAAGGGTGCATTAAGGGATACTAAATTTCCTCATCCTCCACCTCCTTTGGTACCTCAACCTCCATGTTTGGTCACTTTGTGGTCAGAGATGGATGCCACTTCTCATATTGGTCAAGAAGCAAGGGATGTTATTATAGAGAACATACTGACTACATTGACTGGAATTGATGTTGGTCTAAATTGACAAAGACCACGAGCTCATGCACATGTTAATTTTGTATTTAAATCAGATGTGGAAATATATAATATGAATATTGAAGAGGTTAGAGTGTATGCAAAGGCTTTCCATGATGGCTTCCAAGACCTAATTAATCATGAGGAAGAGGGCATGTGATCGGTATGCGTTAATGTTTAGGGTTGATATTTTAATGTAATGTAATGTATGTGTTAATTTTGATTCACATACATTTGTAATTTTTTTCATATATAATCTAACAAAAATGTATCATATGTTCACCATTTGAAGTTAAGTCGTTTGTTGAATGAAAATTTTGATAATATAACATTGTTGGGTTTGTGTTCAAATGAAGATATGTTCAGAGATGCTAATTTTTTTTTAAGAACATGTTCATACTATTAATTTACTTTTATTATATCGGTATTGTGAAGACATTTTTATAAAATAAATAATTGCATAATTAAAAATTAACAGATTTCCATTCCATATGACATTTTCGACACAACACAACTCTCTTCCTCCCTATTAGGGGATGTGCCAAATATTGACTTGTCACAAGTATCAAATATTTCATTTTTTTTCTTCTTATAAATTGAAGCAAGTTTCGTTAAAAAATGGTATCTATCTTACAATTTTAAAATTTTCAATGTTTAGGTTCATGGAGACAGTTTCCCTTCTATAGGGACGTTGGTGATGGAGTCAACTATGGGGATATGATCATCTAGACAATTTGAAAAAGTTGTTACTATTTTTTTAATATTACTAGTTTTTTTTTTTTAATATTACGAGTTTATGCATTTTCATGTGCAATTTTAAATTTTAAATATATACATGTACATGAGTTGTATAGGGCATCCATGAGGGTGCAATGGAGAGGGGACACACCATGAGGGTATTGCATGAATTTGAAACCTGATATATATATAAATAATATATATATATATATTATATATATATATATATATATATATATATATTAATGATAAAATTCTCATTTAATTTTAATACATTAAAGTTTAATTTTTAAAAGACACAAATCTTTATGTAGATATGCATATTACTTTATGTTGTGCAGGGTACCCATGAGGATGAGGATGATTATTTAGACCGTAGATTGCAATGAGATTCTCTTTAATGCATATTTTTATTGGATAGTCTTTTATTTACTTTTATCATGATATAAATTTTGGAGATATTTTAGGTAAAACCCTTTATTATGAAATTGATCTCTTTGATGCATATTTTTATTTGAGAGTCCTTCATTGTATTTACTTTTATTATGATATAAATTTTAGACATATTTTAAATAGAACTCTTTATTATGAATTGATATTATCCAAATTTTGGAGTTTATATATTTTGCATGATGATTCTTATATGTTAGTAGAAGATAATATGGAATTGGGTTGATTCTTATGTTTTGTGAAGTTGTTTTTTTACGTTGTTTAGTGAATAGAGAAATTGAAAATTATAAAACATGGTACATTTTGCATTCATGAATAGATCATCATATTGTATAGAAGAGCTACTATGGATGTGGGTTGATACTCAAATTTTAATATAAATTTGTTCAAAGAAAACACACTATAAAATTGCATTATAAAACATGGTACATTTTGCATGATGCATGGGTTGATGCTTAAAGGTTTTACATTTAAGTTCATGAATAAATTTGCATTTATTTGGTACTTTGTATGGCTCATATATGTATAGTTTTAGAACCCAACTTTTGATACCCTTTGCAATAGTAATGGTTTCCCCATACAAAATTTTCTAGTGATGTATGTTTCAAGTTAAATGATAAGTATAATGCATTAAGTTATGTTTAAAATTGTCACAAGAAATGTTAAAAATAGCATCAAGAAAGTCATGACTTAATTTGTCTTTGAATTAAATTGGGATTAAAATTGTAATTCCACATCTCATGACAACTTGTATTAGTTAAATATGTTAATATGACTTAGTTGGTTCAACTAATTCGAGTGAGGGTCTAAATAGAGTCATGTAGAGTGTATCCTACAATTAAGATAATTGATTGAGTTTATTTTGAGCTGTAATTAATTAATAGTCTAATTGAGTTAAAGTCAGCTAAATTAGTTCCAATTGTCGGAGGAACTAGTGGGAGGTCTAACAATGTGGTGTTGCTTGAAGTGCAGTGTGGTGTTGCCTAAAGTGCAATGTGGTGTTGTCTGAGGTACAATGTGTTGGTTCTTGAAGTACATTGTGGTGGTCCCTGAAGTGCAGTGTGGTGCTACCTGAAGTGCAGTGTGGTGTTGCATGAAGTGCAATGTGGTGCTGCCTGCAGTCGAGTGTGGTGTGGTGCATGTAGTCAGAGGAAGAGCCTATGAGGATTGCACAAATCCATGGAGGATAATTCCTATTAAATAATGGCCTAATTCCTCATTGAACAATGCACAAAAATAGGGACTTGGGCAAGCAGAAAATTGGTTAAGTATTGGCCAAGGCTTGTCTAGGAAATAGTGAGATAGATAGAGATAGTGTAAAGGTTGCTCGGGCTTGAGAAAAGCATTGTAATCTTCTTGCATTTTCTAATTATTGCAATATACAGATAGCATGGGTTTTTAGTTGTGGCTTTCCCCAAGAAATCATTGTGTTGTGTGTTGATTTAATTCTTTCTCTTGTATTCTTCATGATTTTTCAATCATTTAATTGTTCCGCTGATGAGTAGAGTAGATTCAAGTCTGATGTTTTAGCATATTACAATTAGAAATTTGAATCTACAAGGAATTTCTACATGGTATCAGAGCTAGATTTGTAGAAATTTCTACATGGTATTAGAGCTAGATTTGTAGAAATTTCTACATGGTATTAGAAGTGAAATCACAATAGAAGGGAAGAATTCAAAGTTGTCCTTGCAAGATTGGTGGGGCTCTAGTTCATGGTAGATCCAAAAGACCCATGTGAAAACTTTTTAATGGAGCTAGAAGACTATTAGTGTGCAGATCAATGAGCCAATGCTTAGTGAGACAAAAAGGAGTTGTGATCATTGAAATTGGTAGATTGAGGAGTAGAGATATTTTCCATAGGGAGATCAAGACTCAGAGGGAGAAACCATATGGAAGCTAGTGCTTCAAGATTTAGGGAGATCAAACTCATTACTGTGGTAGTTGCAGTAGCAGTGTAAAAGCAAAAATAGAGAAGTAGAAACAACAATATGAGTAGATCATATTTCCCCATGCATGAATCTATACCTCAAGGGGTGAGGTGGGATGATGTAGATCCCTGACCCCAGAATTGCAGGAATTTGGGCAGGATCCATTGAGGTGTTTTTTGTTTCATGGATCATTACCTTGTTATAGGGAACCATAGTATTTAGTAGCAGGAGGATCAGTGTCAGTCATATATTGAGGAGTGTATAACAGTTTTGATAGCAGAACAGGAGGCTCAGTAGCAACATTAGTACCAACACAATTTTTCCTAGTGGACAGTTACAAACATAGTTGATTTAGTTTGTTTTTTTTATGCATTTTAGTTGCAAATGTTGCAGTAGCAAAGAAAACAATGACAAGCGTTGCATGCATAACATTCCAAAGGTACTAGGTTGGGATAGATGTGAATCTGTTTCTTGTTGAGAGGGAGTTTTGAAAATTGCAACAAGAAATGTTAAAAATAGCATCAAGAAAGTCCTCATTTAATTTTTCCTTGAATTAAATTGGGAATAAAGTTGTAATTCCACATCTCATGACAACTTGTATTACTTAACTAATTTAATTTGACTTAGTTGACTCAATTAATTTGAGTTAAGGGTCTAACTAGAGTCATGTAAAGTGTCTCCTACAACTAGGAGCACTGATTGCATTTATTTTGAGTTGTAATTAATTAATTCAGTCTAATTGAGTTAAAGTCAGTTGAACTAGTTCCAACTATTGGAGGAACTAGTGGGAGGTCTAGCAGTGTGGTGTTGCCTGAAGTGAAGTGTGGTGTTTCCTAAAGTGTATTGTGGTGTTGACTGAAGTACAATGTGGTGATGCATGAAGTGCAATGTGGTGATGCCTGAAGTGCAGTGTGGTGTTGTCTGAAGTGCAGTGTGGTGCTACGTACAGTTGAGTGTGGTGTTGCCTACAATGATCAACCAGTAAACTGAAGATTCACTCATAATAAACTCATGCATGTTAGATATGAGAAATACCTAGTTGATATTGGAGTTCAAGGGTAGTGCATTATCAGTTGTATACTTATTTGAATTCTACAAATGGTGAATTTAGTCAAAGGAAGAACCTATGAGGATTGCGCAAATCCAATGAAGGAAAATTCCTATTAAATCAGGTCCTAATTCCTCATTGAACATTGCAAGGAATAGGGACTACGAAAAGAAGAAAGTTGGTTAAGTATTTTCCAAGGCTTATCTAGGAAGCAATGAGACATATAGAGATAGTGCAGAGGTTGTTCATTCTTGATAAAAGCATTGTAATCTTCTCATATTTTCTGACTAATGCAATATACAAATAGCAGGTGTTTTTAGTTGTGGATTTCCCTAGGAAATAATTGTGTTATGTGTTGATTGGATTCTTTCTCTTGTATTCTTTGTGATTTCACGATCATTTAATTGTTTCTATTGATGAGTAGAGTATATTCAATTCTATTGTTCTAACATATTACAATTAGCAGTTTGAATCTACAAGGAATATCTACAAGTTAAAATGTGGATAAGTAGAATACATAAAAAAATTATGAACAAATGTAGTCACATATAAGTCAGATTTTGGATGCTAATATTACCCACCAAAGTTCTCATTGATCAACCTTTGCTTGGTTGTTCTAGGTAACTTGTAGCTCTTTGTTTGTAAGGTTTCAAGTTATAGTTTATGAGTTTAATCAAAAATCAAAATTATAAAACATGGTACATTTTGCATGATGCATGGTTTTGATGCTTAAAGTTTTTACATTTAGGTTCATGAATATGAAGCAATGAAAGTAAATTTTCATTTTCAGGTGATCTATGTGTTATCATTTAGAGAAAACCTTGGCTATGGGGTAATACTCTAAGGTAACCTCTAACCTCTTTGGGATTGAAGTTGGCCCCTCAATTCAGAGGGGGGTCTCTCCTCAAAATCAACTACCCTACATTACAACAGTAGCGGGTCTGTTAAACACTCTATGGCCAGATTAGTGTAAAAGTTGTTGGTGTTGGTTGGAGTATGGGAAACAGAAACACCATTTTGTGATGGAGTCATAGTGAAATAACTAGGATCTTCGAATAATACAGAGGCAAGGTATCCAACTACTAGTACACTTACAATTTGCAAATATGTTGGATGAAAAAGAAACACTCAAAGCTTAAAACAAAGCATCAAAATGATGGATTCTACATAAACCTATCAGATTGAAAGTATGAGTAATAAGATATCACAAATACAAATCATATATCATGAATTATATATCAATGACCTTCCATTTTAATATAGAATAAACACATCAATGAAATATTGAAAGATAAACAAAACAATAAAACAGATTGCAATATTTGACACATGAATCTGTGGATAAAATCACACTGCCTCTGCTTCAAAGATTTTTCATTAAATTATAAAAAAAGGTACACAACACACAAGGCCTTTCTCTGCCAAAATCTGAAACCCTGGTACATTACATAACCTTTCTTAAATAATAAAATAATATCCCAAACTATTTCTATCTTTATGGAAAAAAAAAAACAAATTATAAATTAAAATTAAACTAAATCTAGAATTAGTTGCAAAAAGTCTCCAATGTTGGGGTTGATCATTCACCAAAATTGTGCATTTTAATACTAAGGTGTTTCCTGATGATGTGGATATGATTTCCATTTGTTGATTTAATTTGAAAGTAGACCCTGATGAGGTGGTTCTCCAATTGAATGTAGATTAGGCATTTTTCTAAACATAGAAAAAAATAATTCTCGCGAATTCCTGAAAAATAGTCTTCAAAGATCCATTTGAAACTCTCATACCGTGATAGCTGTGTAAAACCTGAAAGAGGTTTTTGTTCCAAAAATTTCTTTTTGTTTTCAAAAATTCATCCCCAGTTGTTCAAAAACTGATTTTTGAAACAATGGCTAAAAAGGGAAAAAAATGAATTGCAAAATCTAGAAAAATAGGCCTCAAAGATTCCTTCGAATCTCTCAAACCATTACACCTGTGTAAAAACTAAAACATAATTTTTAAATGAGTCTGTTACCGACATAACCTATTTTTTTATAAATCTCGTTTTGAGTTTCTCATAATCCACACCCAAAGTTACTGTGTTTTATAAGAAAAAGCAAAGTAAAACAGAGTTATGTCACTGAGAAATTAATTGTTAGCACTCGCTTGATTAAGTTCCCACTCCTTCGTGGATGTGTGCTCCATCAACACCTTTTAATCTTAACCATACAAACTTAAAATTTCTTTCGGGTGACAATCGCCCATCTATTAGTGTTTAATTTTCCAATTTTATAGATTTGTGCTTCTACTTTGATTGTTAGTTCATTTTTATTTTACAAATCCATAATAACGCTGATATTTTATCTGTTACTTCTTTTATACAATTTTTTACAAATTGGCACTAACACTGAAATTGCCAACACCTTAAAATTATTAACTAATATTGTGATAACAATATGTTTCAAGTTAAATGATAAGTAGAATGCATGATTTATGGTACATATATATGAGATATGTGTTTTTTACAAAAGGACATTCCATTAAGCTTGTTAAATACATACATTCTAAAGTTAAAGTACTTTCTTTGTCTTAAAGTCTCCTACTATTGTATTTTTCATGAAAATTGAGAAAGCTTAGAGATTGAGAATTAAAAATTGTGTTGCCTTGTTGGGGCCTGACCCAGGTTCGAAGTTAGTTAGCCAAACAAACCCCAGTACTACTGGCCCTTTCGGCAACAGTCCACGGAGTGTGGACTGAGGTCTCACCCAAAGTAGTATGGGAGGGTGCTAGAACCAGGTTTCCGCAACCTTGAGATGTTTGAGGGGTTCAACTAGTCCTTTGTCTGTCCCTTTGCACAGGTGGCTTTGCGTACCTTCCGCTCCTCACGGCCTAATACCCTGCCTTCGCGCAGCCCTAACCAGGGGTTGTACCGCATTATGTGCTATTACCTGAGATCTTATTTATCTTCCATTATTATTTAAACACCTTTGCCTAGTTAAATGTCTTAAGTTATACTTAACAATACAAAATATTCATATTTCCTAGTAAATAAATAGTATATTTGCAAATTATATCCAATCATGCATTAAAATATACACAGAATTATAGAAAAAATTCTCTTTATTGATTCTCCAAGGGTTACAGACTCGACCCACCTTGCACACTCAGCTGTAGGGGTTCGCGCACTCAGCTGCGGCTTACTAGGCCTCTATGCACTCAGCTACAGATCCTTCTCCTACTCTACGACCTACAAACACACCTTACATTTTGACTCAATCACTTAGACTTATCATTCTTCTATTCTCTTCGTTTTTCCTTAGTTATCTTTTACACTTAGAGCCTTTCTCCATTTATACAATCCCATGGTCCGCTGATAATGGATAGATCTATCCAACCGACATTACATTACAAAATTAGGGCGGACAACCTTGAGACTCTATCATACTTTCGTGCCCAACGCCTGCAATTCGTGGAGCTTTTACAACAAGATTTGGTCAAAAATTGGGCTTTAAGCCCCAAAACATGCCTGGGGGGGATTCGTGCCAGTCTTCAAACCTTTGTTGGTGCGCACCACACCATCTTGGAAGTGTAGCATGCAGTACCCATTTTAGAATGTCGAAACGATGTTGTTCCAACACTTCTCTTTCAAAATTGTTCAGGAACTCCTCCACTTCACCTAATTCATCGTACGTAGGCAAATCCCTTATCTTTGTTGTTACATAGTGCACTGATCTCATCATCATGTTACAGTTGAGCATGGTTACCTCATGTAACCGGTTCTATCATCGTTCTATCTCCTCATCAGAATCTGATGTGCAAGAGATTTCATGCTCCGACGAGATTCAACCATCCACGATTAGATTTACCCAGTCTTGCTTCCATGTGGTTATCTTGTAGATGTAGTCTAGATTGTTGTCGTTGTCATAGTCATGCACTGGCTCTGTTTAGCACATTCCTTCTACAGTGTCTAAAGGTACCACTACACGTAGTGACTTTTTTTCAAAGATCATCTTGCGCTTCTTTAGATTTATTAATCCATTCATGTCAGTGGCCCAATCTATTCCCAATAGCGCAGGGTATGGATTGCTGTCATCAACAATCTCTAGCATTTCAAAATCTGCTAGCGTGCTTGCTCCTTCGATGTCTATTGTGATTCCCTGCAATCTCCCCATAGGTAGGATCTTTTGCTGGTTCGCCATTCGCAATTGAATAGGAGGCCATTGCAATGCAGGCCTACCCATGCACTCCCATGTCTGCTTTGGCAAGACGTTTGCATCCGATCCTAGATTGGTCCATCTCGTATTCCCTGATTTGTGCGGTCAATCTCATCTCCCTTCCCGTTCGCGTTGTGTGCTCCCTGATCTTCCTGACTATGCGCAGTTCTCGTAGCGTGATCCCAGCACATCTAGTTATGAGTTCTTGTAGCCCCTTTACCGCCTTGCTGTTGTGCAGTAGCTTCATTCATGTCTCCAAGAATGTCATGAGCATCGATGGGTCCATGTCTAGCTCTAGTCTGTCTTTACTTCCTGATGTGGAGGCATCAACGAATCTCTTCTTAACTTCCATGAAGGTCTCCTTTGCGTCCTCCAAATCAAATTTTGGTTCCTTCATTGGAGCCTTGCAAACCTAGGTACTTTCTTTAGGCTGCTTTCCTTTGTCATCCCCTATTATAATACCACTCTAGAGCATGATATTTACATTAGGGTCTTCCTCATGTGGCTCAGACCTCATCATTTGTAGGTTCTAAGTTGGGGGAGGCTGGAGTGCTCCTTTATTGCACAACCCCACTATCAATGTGGGACAGTCCTCTATCTCATGATTAAAATGTGTACAATATAAGCATGATGGTCTGTGACCTCTTCCTAGTCTCTTTCCACCTCAACCTCGTTCGCGCCCCTGAAATCCAGTGCATGCCATTCTTGTGTTTCGATCGAGGGGTCGTGTTTCACCCTGAACTCCGTAGGTAGGAGTTCGATCCATCATCAGCTCATAACTTCTATAGGTGCACTCATCATGGCCTACTGATCTACAGAAATTACAAAACAACTACTATGAATTATGAGTATACTTCTGCAATAGATGGTAGTTATCTATAGCATGCTTTCCTCCTATTTGACAAATTGCACACCATAATGTCAGTTCCACGCTTGGTCCTACTTGTGCCTCCAGTCTCAATGGAATTGGTCCTCCTCCCGCGAGGTAATTCGCAAACACTAGGAAGTGGTCCTTATCATGCCCCTAGCCCTTGCATTTTACTCACCATACCTCATCACGCATCTCTGGGAAGGTTGTCCTGTCTTGTTTCAAACTCTACATCTCCAGGCACAAGTTTTTCAGCTACATGTGAATTTGCTGGACTCGTAGGTTAGGATCTTGTATCAGAGTCTTGTGCAATCTCATTGTGACCTCCAAAGCCTCAGCTTGAGTGGTTAGCCTTTGTTGTGACAACACATTCCATAGATGCATTGTTAACAAGGCTACAAATCATTCGTGGTGTAGCCCATCTGTTAAGGTCATGTTTGCTTCACAAATTGTGCACTTCAGTCTTTAATCCAACTCCCATGGGGTTTCGCCTGGTACCATTGTTATTTCCTTGAATCCAATGATTGAATGTGCCTTCGATTTTGGCTGACTAAATTCCTTGTTTAGTGCAGTCTGGATATTCACTATCCCCACATTTAGATTGTCACTGGAATGCTTAATGTACTAGGTCAGCACGCGATCTTGCAGAGTGCTGACCAATGTTGCCTTCTTTATCTTGTCATCTGTGACACCCTGTGCTTCCCATGCAAATTTTACCACAAACAAAAATTGGTCTGTATCTTCATTCCCTACTCCCTTGAACATTGGTAGCTTTATTGTGCTGGCCATACTGCTTTGTGGTGGTGGCGGAGGTGGGATGGGTGAAGTTAGGGGTGAAGACGGTGAAACTAGTGGTGGTGTGGGTGGGGGTGGTATGTGCAGAATTCTCTACCTTATCAAATTGATCACACTTGTTAGCGAGACTTTCACGAGCTCTACTTTTCCTCCTCGTGGAGGTGAAATCAAGGGGCTAGTCTCTAGTTCTGTGCCACCTTCATTTCTGTAGATTCTCCCACTTTGCGTAGCCCCAAACATCAATTTATTCGCATGACCTGCTTTTCACACAGTAGCATTTTAATCCGTGTTCAAAGATTTAACGTACTTACCTCGCAGTCCCTTGAGGAAGCATTATTCTGCCTTGCTATAGCTTATTGAAGTATCTACCACAAATTCAGTGATGAATCCTCCTATGATTCGATCAAGCTAGTGATCGACAACATGCACGATTTGATCTTCTGATGCTTCCAGTCTACACCTCAATTTTGGAGTCCACACAGTAGGTTTGTCGAGTTTATACCTTCCTTGGCTATCTGCTAGCTTCGTGGTCCACTCATACAACTCAGTAGGGAAAGATGCAAAGAAAATTTCATGGATCTCCGTATACAAGTAGCAATCTAACCACTCTTCCTTTGATAATTGCGGATTCTTGTTTTCTTGCACTGCAAACTCATGAATCTTTCTGTCCAACCACTCTTAAATTCCTTTCTTTGTTGGATTCCAGTGATATGACATCAGACATCTCTATGCAAATCCCAATCTCAGTAATGGAACCATTTTTTGGCTTGTTGGGGCCTCACCCAGGTTCAGAGTTAATTAGCCAAACAAATCTTGGTACTACTAGCCCTTTCAGCAACATTTCGTGGAGCGTGGACCGATGTCTCACCCGAAGTAGTATGGGAGGGTACTAGAACTAGGTTTCTGCACCCTTGAGATGTCTAAGGGGTTCGATTGGTCCTTTGTCTGTTGCTTCGCGCAGTTAGCTTTGCGCACCTTCCGTTCCTTGCGACCTAATACCCTGCCTTCACGCAGCCCTAACCAGGGGTTGTGTCACGTTCTGTGCTATTACCCAAGATCTTATTTATCTTCTAGTATTATTTAAACACCTTTTCCTACTTAAATGTCTTAAGTTATACCTAACAATACAAAATATTCATACAGGTTCGTGCAGTAAATAAATAGTATATTTGCAAATTATATCCAATCATGCATTAAAAGATACACAGAATTATAGCAAAACTTCTCTTTATTTATTATCCAAGGGTTACAAACTCAACCTGCCCTGCACACTCAGCTACAAGGGTCTGTGCACTTAGCTGCAGATTACTAGGCCTTTGCACACTCAACTACAGAGCCTTCTCCTACTCTACGACCCACATACACACCTTACACTTCGACTCAATCACTTAGACTTCTCATTTGTCTATTCTCTTCATTATTCCTTAGTTATCTTTTACACTTTGAGCTTTTCTCTATTTATACAATCCCATGGTCCACGGACCATGGGTAGGTCTATCCAGCTGACATTACATTACAAAACTAGGGTTGACAACCCTGTGACTCTATCATACTTTTGCGCCTCGTGCCCGAAATTCGTGGAGATTTTACAACAATATTTGGTCAAAACTTGGGCTTTATGCCCCAAAACATGCCTTGGGGGGATTCCATGCCCAAAAAATAACAATTTTGAATCAACTAAAGTTGCATTAATCACAAAATTTTCACATTAATCTCAATGTGGGCCTAACTTTTTTCTTTGTAAATGACATTTTCAAATATTAAATACTATGTGTGGAGCATGCATTGTTAGTTTTAATAGGTTCATATAATGGAGATTATGTAATGCACATATAGATGGTGTATGCAATGCATATATAGGACAAACAGACAAGAAAATGCATTTTTTTGAGCTATCAATATGTACAAGAGATAAAATACAATTGAAATTGATGGTAATGTGATTTTAATAAAGTAAATAATGTTACTAAGATAACACTAAAAATATTTGAAAAGATACAATGATGACATAAAAAAAAGATGCATTGCAAACATGATAGGTGTATAACCAACAACAAACAACAAGATTGTGATGCTATATCCTTAAATTATAGTAGTATTTGGGATCTTTTAATTTCCTTTTAACTTAACAGCAAAGGCACCACATTAATGAAAACGATTATGTGATACCTAGTAGTAGCTAGAATTGACAACTTAAGAGTGCACAAAAAGAAAGGCTAACAATGTGCTTGAACTCTTTCTCAAAGATGAATACAAGGAGAATATATTGTTGGAGAGTTCAATTAAAAAAATTCTAATGGAATTCCATCCTCAATGAGCCATTCATGGTCAACTTTGACATTCTCCATTTTTTAAATTTGGATTTTTTTATTAATTGACCTTCTAGCAACTTTATGCATGCTTCGCACACCAAGTGACTATATTTACAACTTATGGCATCGGGTTGATAGTCTTGAAAGTAAACATGACTCTCGGTTTGATGAGTTTCTTGGAAAATATATTATTTTAGTATAATAGACCCTCTTTCATATAGAAAATCGTTATCATCATAGTATTCTAATAAATTCATCTTTTATTTAGTGCACCACATCAAATAATACTTGAAATTTTCTATTTTGTCAATGGGTGAAATTACCACAAAAACTTCTCTTGAACAATAAAAAAAAATTGCAAATTAATATCATAACTAAAAAGAAATTAGTTATCAACATGTACTTCATTTTCTTATATTTAGGTCCATATTTTAACTATTATCCAAAATTATACACAATGATTTTAAAAACATAAAACACACACACACACACACACATAAATATATATATCCTTTGAAAGAAATTGAAATGTTACCTTCTCTAATAAGACCATAAACTCTATCACCTTTAGATAACACTATAGTCTCTTTTGATTCCATATCTTTGAAGCTTGCAAGTGACGTTTTACCCTTTGTATTAAGTTTTGTATGAAATTTGTAAAAATATCAGAAATAATATCACCTTCAGATGACACTATAGTCTCTTTCGATTCCATATATTCGAAGCTTGCAAGTGGCATTTTCCCCTTTGTATTAAGTTTTGTATGTTGCCAAGATTTCACATACATATTATTTTCACAAACATCATTGAATTGTGTGTCCTCTATGCAAACAAGACAAAAACAAGATTCTTTTCTTTTATCAAATGCAAACACATTTCAATACTCTTTTGTTTTGAATGAATGCAATTCTCGAGTCCATTTTATTGTTTTGACTTCGTATGGAATCGATCTATCCACATCTTGGACTCCAATATGACAAAAGAACTTGTAGTAAATTCAAACAATAATTTAAATGTTATTTAAAATACAATTTATATATCAAAGATAATCCTCGATTAGTTATTTAAACAATACTTTTATTTTAAAAATTTAAAGATTAATAAAAATCATCATATAGTAAAAATATATACAAGTTAATATATATGTACATACCTGCATACCTCCCTTGATGGGTTAGTCTCGTGGCTTAGTGAAGAAATGCACCATTAAACAACTTGATTAGTTGAGAAAAGTCAGTTTGTAGAGTGGTCCATTTGATATCTTCAAAATACTCATTTTATACATCCCCTTGCATCATCATGTTCTCCTTTTCTAAGACCAGCCTCAAAGAAATCCCAACAATGTTTAATGTTGGTTTTCATATGAAGGCATCATAACCAAAAGAATGATCGTGAAGATTTGAATTTACTTGCACATCCATTTAACCATAGCCAATATTCATTGAATTTTATTCCACGACCTTTCAATGACTCATAAATCTTATCAAAACAATGTTGTACAAAATGTGTATCATATGTACTATCATCTTTGATATAAAGATGATATTCTTTGATAACATGTTAATTCTCACTGGTGCTTTCTATATGATTAACATTATGTTCAACATGTCTATATAAAACATGGACAAGCATAGAGACTTGGTCAGAATGAGAATATTCACTCTATATTTCATTTTATGCAACAAACACGTCATTTTCTGCAAAACCAACTATCGACAAAATGGTATCTCATGGAAAAATTTCACGAGACTTTGAATTGCAGGTTCTGCCATCGAGCTCTATGAGAATTCTTGGAATATTTATAAATTTTTGTCTCAAACTTCTTGTAAATCAATCCTTCTAGTACTAGTACTACCACTTTCACCAATCGATGTATGGATATATTCAAATATCTCTTCCATTCCACTTTAATGTTGGACAGTGATTGATCATTCATATCAATAAGATATTTGCTGTGAAACAAAGTCAAATTTCCACAATGATCACATTTTTTACCACCAACACGTTTCTTCTAGTAAAATAACACATAATTTTATCTTCCACATAGAACTTGGGATATAAAATCATGGATAATGGAAGGAGGAGGTGAATATTTCCAAAATGTTTTACCAAAATTAAGGAAAGTGTCATAATATAATTGAAATTCCACATGATAATGACAATAACAAGTGTCACGCACAATGATATTATTAACATACCATGGTTTTTATTACACAAAAGTATTTATTGAGAAATTAATTCCATGATTTTCTTCTTTGAACTTATTGAACAACTCTATCTAAGTGGTATCCAATATCTGTTTTTCATGTTCTTCATATTGATTTCATGTTATTCTTCTCTGCATCACATCCCTTTCTTTTGGTGAAAGACATGAATTTTTCACCCAATATTCATATATCATTTTTTTACATTTTATCCAAGTCGATATTTGTATGGTTGCCTACAAATAAATGTCCAACAAGAAAGCTCATCATTTGCATCTATTTGGAATCACAATTTCCTATGCTTGTGTAATATTTTTTGTCAGATCCCTAATTCTTTTGCCATAGATTTTATCAAACCGTTTTCTTTAGTAGTTGATGAAACCACTGCTATTTGTATTGCTCTACATGCATCTAGACCGCTTTTCTTTCTAGATCTTCCAATTTATTTTAGAGCACTACTTATATTTTACATCAGATTTTCCTTCACCTTTTTACATTTAATTGATTTTTGAATACCCAATAGTGTTTTAGCTTCTTTTAATTTCTTCGATTTTAAGAGACCTCTCAAAATTTTAGCTTGAACTATCACATTTCATCTTTGAAGAACTTATCAATAATGATCTTAAAACAATATCATATAACATGGTCATATTTTTTATCTCCATATGTGCAAATGTCGACATTTTCTAAAATCTCATCATCGATATTGATTTCATTTGTACATATGAGACTTTAATCTAAATGAGTATAAATATACATTAAATAATTAAATTAAAAAATAGAGTTTATGAAATTGAAACTAATAAATATGTATAATTTCAATAATAAATGACATATATATGCATACCTATGGGTAGTTCAACTTCTTCCTCACTTGAATCTCTCTAAAGATCTTCAACAACATCATCAATGACTGGTTCATTTTCTTCTTCAATTTTTCTTTCAACATTTTCAATCTCATCATTAGTGTTATGAGGAAAATCTCTCTCTATTTACATTGCAAAATATTTTTCAAATTAGTTCATCAAATAAAAATTAAATTGCACAATACACTATTAAATTTTAAATATCATTACAACCTCTACATTTACATACCTAGTTCAAATTTTTGTTGAGATTTATTTCCCTTTCAATATTTAAGAATTCTTCCTTATTTCTTTTTAATATTTTCTTGGGTATTCTCTATGAGCCTCAATGTCTCTAATTCGTGTTGAGAATATAGAGATAGTTAGGATGATTTCTCTTAAACTTGAAAACTACTTGTATTGTCTTTTTACTTTTTCTTACTTATTATCTTCTTCTCCTATTATTATGTTATTCTAATAATAAAGCAACTATCAAAACAAGAAGATCAATAATACACATGAATATAGGATATTGGTTGCAAGATAGGGCCAAAATCTCTCCACTTGAGAGGAAAACCCACAAATCTCTTCTCTTCTTATAGATTTTTCAATTGATGAATTCAAAGACCTCTATACCAAGAACAATACCCTTCCAAGACCAAGTCAAACCTTATTGATGATGTTCTTATTTTTTCCAAGTCAAACCTAAGTCAAATTTTTTTAAGCAACACAACCTTGACCCTCAACTTCAGAATTTAATCCTCTACTATAGGTCTGAAATTTTCAACCCATACAAGAATTGTTGCCTCCACACATGTGAGCAAATTTAGGGCTTCCAAGTCTTCCTCTTACCTTCACTTAATTTTCTCCTTCTTTCAAGGCTTGAGACTGACCTAATGGACCTTCCTTTACCTTATTTCTACATTTTCTCCAAGTTCAATCTTGCAACAACAAAACCATAGCCTCCTTGCCTTCATAAATGTGAAGAGAGAGAGAAATAACCTAAAAAATTGTCTTCATCCTTCTTCCTTATTCATTGGCCTTCTTCTTTTTCTCCTTTACTTGAATGATGAGAGGATGAATGATGTCCATAGGAGGTCGAGTTCACTCCGATATATAGGCTTCCAAGGTGGACGGAATTCCCTATTTTAGGCCGACTTCTTAGCTTTCATGCCTACTTGGTATTGGAGGGTATTTTGACACTTTAAAATACAAAAAAGTTATTTTTACAAGATACAATGTGCATGATGGGGTATTATTCATATGACAATGACTATTTTGGCTTTTTGACCTTAGGAAAAAACCTAAAAGCACCCAATGATTGCTCGACCTTTAAAATAAAATACCTTGAGCATGAAACCCATGTTCAAATTAACAATAATATTTTTTCTTTCATTTTAAAATATATGAGAATCAAAAGTACATTTCATATTTATGAAGACTGAACCTAGTTACACATTTTTCAACACTCCCTCTTAACGAGGAATGTATTCATAAATGGTACATGGACATTCTCAAACTGAAGAGATCTCATAAAAAGAGTCAGATTGGTAAGACATCTCTATGGATCATTCCAACCAACATTTTCACATAGTAAGGCCTTGAATACCAACTCTATCTCTCCATAAGATCAGAGCACAATGCTGGAGATACCGATGAATGATAGACACCATCATCATTGTCTCTTAAGGCACATAGCCCACCTGGGTGTTCACAGGACATGTCCTTTCATGACAATTCCTATCTTGGAATAGCACATCCTCAAGGAATTTCCTCTATAACTACTCTTATCTTGGATGCCCTATCTCATCCCCAAAGAGCATCAAATGTCAAATGTGTTATGTAGTATTCTTCTTGAAGGTGTATGAAAAGAAACCACTTTAGGCTGTGGATGAAAAACAACACTAACAATAAAAATGGTTGTTAAATAGTGTGGATATGCAACAAATGATAGAAACAAAACCTGCCAAAGCCCTAATCTATGCAATAGAACTAGTTAAACATCAAAATGGAATAGTAAAATAAGAACGAGTAACTCCAATAAAATATATTTTATTAAACAACACCTATGAAGGGAACAAATAATGTTACCAGTCCCCTCTATGGGATGGGTTCTTGGCTATCCTCAATGTCTTCAGCTTTTATAGAGTCTCTCTCCTCTATAATGTGTAAAACCTAGAAAACAAAATTATTGAGCTCAATGAAAACTCAAATGGAAATGAAAAATGGTGTGCAATAGTGATAATAATTAGAGTTACAACAGTGAGTGCAACAATGAAAATAACCGGAAGTGAAGAATGAATTTAAAACCCTTCTATTTATAACAAAATATGAGGTTATCCTTGAATAATGAGCATTAATAAAATATTATTAACCCCATTCTAGAATTAACCATTTGGAATATTTTATTATATTTGGTTTGGATGGAAAAAGCCTTTAAACTTTTATTTAGAAATAATAAATAAATAAATGATTTATTTATCATCTCAAGAAATATGGTTGAAGAATAATAAACAATAATGATTTATATAACTATTCCTAAGGAATTTGGTCAAAATTGACAAGGAATAAAATCTAATTAGTGATTAATTAATTATTCCTAGATAAAAATAAGATAATTAATGATTTATCTATTTATTTCTCTTAATTGGGTCAAATGTGACAAGGAATATTAATTAAACAATGGTTTAATTAATTATTCCTTGAAGATAATTAAATAAATAGTGATTTATTTAATTATTCTTCATGGGTTTATTATAAATGACTTAACAATTGTGGTCTATTAAGTAATTTCTCACAATGAAAGTAATTTTTCTATGGTAAAATTGGCCCTACATGGTGTACTTCGATCTATCTAGTAAATTATGTCTAGATGATCAATTTTTTATGATAACAAAATGCTTACTCAATCCTCCATTATTTATTCATGAAGTGAAGACAAGAATGATGTGTTTATCTCTCCCTCTCAACTAGGGAGGATATATCAACCAGTCTAAGCTTGTCTCTCAAATACACAAGCTTCTTATTAGGAAGATGTTTTGTCAAGATGTTAGCTACTTTTTCATTAGTGGAGATATATCGTAGCTGTAACACTCCATCTTGCACCACCTTTCAAATGTAGTGATACTTGATATTTATGTGCTTTTCCATGAAACATTGGTTCTTCAAACAACCTTATACATCTGTTGTTGTCACAATGTATCACCGCAGGGTCCATCGGTCCTTCAAACAATTCAAACAACAACTTCCTCAACCAAAAAACTTCTTTGCTTACTTCATAGACTACAATATATTCAACCTCAACACTACTCAAAGCAATTGATTCCTGCTTTCTACTCATCTAGGATATCATGGAGGATCCAAAACTAAAACATCCTCCAGTAGTGCTTCTCCCATCCATCTCACTGCCTCCCCAGTTGGAACCTGTATATCGAATCAAGTGGACATCATTTCTCTTATCATGCTTCAAGAAGTGGTGGATAGTTCCTTATATATATCTCAGTATATGCTTGGTTTCTATCCAATGATCATGCTTTATCTCTACAAGGAAATGACTAAGAATATTTAGCGCAAAATAAATTTCTGGTCGAGTATTTACAAAATATATAAGTGAGCCAATTGATTGTTTATACCTTGTTAGATCCATCTGGCTTGATCCAAAACTTCTTAGCCTTTTCAAGTTTGTGATCATGGGGGTTTTCATATGTTTTAAATCCATCACGTCAAACCTCTTCAACATCTCAATCACATACTTTCCTTTACCTAGATAAATGTCATCAGGTCCTTGCCAAACTTTGAAACCCATATAATAGTGCATCAACCCAAGATCCTTCATATCAAATTTTGTTGCTAGCCGATTTTTGTACTCTTAAATATAATGTCATGCGGAAAGAGTTATTTTTGCAGACAAAACTAACCTCCCTAGGAGTCTAAGACTCTCTAGTGACAAACAAGACAATTAAGAGCAATCCTTCTCTAAACATGCATTATCATATGAGAAACCAAGTGTTTTTTCGATCCTACCTGAAGTCCAACGCTGTTGTAGTAGTCTAGCCTCGTCGATCCAGATGAGCTCCTCCTTCACTTCGAAACCTGCATACACTAACAATCACACGATTACATAACACCTGAATATCTCATAAAACAAGACATATTCAACATATAGACCAAGGAGTATATGAAACAATTCATTAACAAAAAATCATTGAGAAGAAAGGACTTATTTGTATCAAGGAAACAAAAAAACATTACAACCTGAGCCTGGGTGTTGTGCAAGCTCCTCCCAGGGTCCAGCAAGTGATTTCCTCTACTTTGACAAGCTCACCCACTCCCACTATGGCAACAAGGAAGGATGGTGATCTCTCCTCACAAGTCAACAAATGGAAGTCTTAATTCCAGCAGCATTTACCCTATAGAATGTTCAGCTTTCAACCTCCCCTCCCTTGGCCCAATGCTTGTATTTATAGTGTTCTAGAGGAAGTTATTCAGTTCCAACATCAATGGGATACTCCCTCTTTTGGATGGGGTAGCTCCTCTCTTGATGGGATAAGTTCCTCTATCATAGGGATGCATGAACCATCTGGAGTGCTCAATACACGTCAAACACTCTTCTAGAAGGCTCTAGAAGTGACCACAAGTAACTTTTTAAAGATGAAACTCACGCCTTTTGACCTTTACAGGGGTACGCACCCATCCTTTGGCTTACAGAGCGTACAAGTACGCAGGTACAATGAGTTTGGGATGCGTACACGCAGGCAAGGTAGAGAGAACCTGCGTACCCAGAGATAAACATGTTTTTTTAGTGACTTTCTCTCTTTCTAGAGTTTGACATGAAGAGCAGAGGTATTAGGCTTGACAAGGAGGATAATCTATTGATGGAGCCATACTAACTGTAGATAGTCATGGTGACAAATTTTAGTGTAACAGATTGCCCCCTAAAGTGCGAAGCCTGTAATAGATTATGGTTTTATATCATCTAGGAAGGGTGAAGTACTTTATCATTTCAAGGATTATCTTGTGGAGAGCCCAGTCAGAACCTGCAATTTTCAACACAAAATACATGTATAAGATTATATCATCGCTGAGGTAGGCATTCCCATACTCAGATCAAAAACTTTTAACTATCAGACTAACTACTTCTCTGATACAGGAATGATTTCATAGTACATCATGATCATAGACTCATGTAGACACAGTATGGACACAGCCATCTGTTTATAATTGGTCTACAATATAATGAATACA
>APFE030106418.1:65375-110271 GCA_000404065.3 Pinus taeda | reverse complement strand
GTTTGACATGAAGAGCAGAGGTATAAGGCTTGACAAGGAGGATAATATGACTATTGATGGAGCCATATTAACTGCAGATAGTCATGGTGACAAATTTCAGTGTAACATATAACCTTCTGCACTTTTCATGAGAATGTCACCCACATATAGAAGAATTATTACAAGGTCATCCTTAATAACCTTGATGTAGAGGTTCATATCAACAAAACTCTTCGAGAAGCCCAACCTTTGTAGGTATGAATCCATACTTGTACACCATGACCTTTGTGCCTTCTTGCGGCCATATAATGACTTCTTCAACCTGCAGACATAAGTCTCTCTATCTTTTACTTTAAATCCCAAGGTTTTTTCCTATGTAGAATTCTTCATCAATAGTTCCATTCAAGATTGTTTTCTTTACATCCATTTGATCGATGTTCCATCCTATCGATGCTTCTAAAGAGACCAACAAACATATAGTTGTATACCTTGTTGTAAGTGAAAATGTATCTTCATAATCGATGCCTTCTTGTTGAGAGAAGCCCCTAGCCATAAATATCTCCTTATATTTATGAATACTTCCATCTTTGCATGTTAAATATTTTAGAGCCACTTGGAAGTTACCACAAATTTGTCTTCAAGTCTAGGTATGATTTCCCAAACTCCATTTTTCATTATTGATTGATACTCTCATTCATGGCATCTTTCCACTCTTGATGTTTTGTAAGCTCTTCAAAGGTGGATGGTTCAATTTCTATTAACTTCATCATGTAGGCTACACACCTTGAATATGTTTTGGGCTTCTTACTTTCCCTAAATGTGCCTTTGGTTGCTCCATGTCCTTCTACATCTAGAAGGGTAGACTTCAACCAATTAGGTTTCTTTCTACTTTCATGGATGATCACAGGTTGCACTGGTTCACTTAGAACTTCATCATCATGATTTGATTCCTCTTCCTCCTTGGAAAATTCTTCTTAGAATATTGGAAGTTCTTATCATCAGAGTCCATTGAGAGGTCCTTTGATTTCTTGAATGAAATACTTTCATCAAAGATCGCATCTCATTTTATTTTAATTTAGTGTCCTTCGTTTATGTAGATACTATATGCCTTTGAAGTATTACTATAGCGAACAAATATCCCCTTAATGCTTGTAGGATCCAACTTCTTTCTTTTATCCTTCAAAATGTGAATATAGATAGGATAACCAAATATTTAGAGATGGTCCACATTTGGTTTCTTCCCAATGAATGCTTCTTCAGGAGTCATGTTGTCTAGTGATCTGTGAGGACTTCGATTTTGAATATATACAATAATATTTTTTGCTCCTCCCCACATAAATTTTGACAAGTATTGATCATGTAACATGGCTCTTACACTTTCTTTAATAGATCGATTCTTTTGTTCAACAACTCCATTTTGTTTGGGATTATATGGGACAATTAGCTCCCTATTGATACCAGCCTCATAGAAATATATGACTTCCTTTGAAGTGCATTCTCCTCCATTGTTGGATCTTAGAATGATTATTCTCCTTTCTATAAGGTTCTCTACTTTAGCTTTGAATTCTTGAAATTTGTTGAATACTTCATCCTTGGATTCCAACACATAAACCCAAGTTTTCCTTGAGTGGTCATTAATGAACATTGCATAATATAGATGACCTCCAAGAGACTTTGTATACATAGGACCATAGACATGAGAATGAAAGAGATCCAAGATTTCTTTTGACCTTGAAGCACTGCTTCCAAATGGTCTCTTGACATTTTTCCCTAATGCACATCCCTTGCATACTCCTTCATGAACATCCTTGAGTTCAGGGATGCCATTTACCATTTACTTTAGAGTTGGTAATATTTTGTAGTCAAGATGACCAAACCTTCTCTCCAAAATTTCACATGGACTTACTTCAATGTGAACCAAATCTTGAGAGAGAGGAGTCAAAAATATGTAGAGTCTTCCTTCATGAATCCTAATGATCTTTGTGTTTTCAATGATAGAGTTTTTATCCCATACTACAACCTTTGCATCTATAAAAGTAATTTTATCTCCCTTATCTTCTAGAAATGAAATATAAAGTAGATTATTTTGCAAACCTGGAACAAATAGGATGTTGTTGAGATGAATATTTCCTCTATTCTCTAACTCCAGTGAGGTTGACCCAATTCCTTTTACAAGATAGCTCTTCTTGTCACCAAGCTCAAAAGATTAAAAATATTTTTCTCTTGACAAGTTATTTAGTTGCTTGTTTTCACCTGTAATATGTGTTGATGCTCCGCTATCAATTACCCAAATATTCTCATCTTCAAATGTGCCAATAAGTGCTAAGAATAAGCCTTCATCCTTTGTAGAAGTCTTGATCATATTTTCCATGATGGATAATAGGAGATTCCACATTTCCTTGATGCCTTCCTTGACATGTGTTTCTAACATAGAAAAATTATTTAAGGAATTATTCATAGATGTAATAATCTTCATCGTGCCCCTTTCCAAATTTAGCTCTGATACCATGTTGAGAAATCTAGAGGGCTATAGTTAGGATTATTTCTCTCAAACTTGATAACTGCTTGTGATGTCTTTTTACTTTTTCTTACTTATTAGCTTCTTATCTTATTATTATGTTATTATAATCATCAATAAACTATCAAAACAAGAAGATAAAAAATACATAGGAACATCAGATATAGGTTGCAAATTAGGGAAAAAAACCTCTCCACTTTAGAGGAAAACTCACAAATCTCTTCTCTTCTTATAGATTATTCAATTGATGAATTCGAAGACCTCTAGAAGAAGACCAATACCATTCCAAGACCAATTCAAACCTTCCTGATCATGTGATTCCTTTGTCCAAGTCAAACCCAGTGAAATATCTACCAACATCACAACTTTGACCCTTAGCCACAAAATTTCAGCCTCTACTATAGGTCTAAAAGTTTTGGCCCCTATAACAATTATTGTCTCCACACATGTGAGAAAATTTAGGGCTTCTCATGCTTCTCTTGACCTTCTCTTGAGATTCTACTTCTTCTAGGGCTTGAGGATGACCTAATGGACCTTCCTTCAACCTTCTTTCTGCAATTTCTCCAAGTTAATCTTGCAATAGAAAAACCCTAGCCTCCTTTCCTTCACACATGTGGAAAAAGAGAGAGAAATAACACAAACAATTGTCTTCATCCTTCTTCCTTCTTTGTTTTCCTTATTTTTCCCCTTCACTTGAATGATGATATGATGAATGATTTCCATAGGAGGTCAAGTTCCATACTATATATAGGCTTCCAAGGTGCATGAAATTCCCTAGTTTAGGTCGACGTCTTAGCTGTGAGGTCGACTTGGTCTTGGAGGGTATTTTGACACTTCAAAATACAAAAATAATTCTTTTTACAAGTTACAATGTGCCCGATGGGGTCCTCTTCATATGAAAATGAAAATTTTGAATTCTTGACCCTAGGACAAACCCTATAAGCACTCAATGAGTGCTTGAACTTTAAAATAAAAGACCTTGAGGATGAAACCCATGCTCAAAATAAAAATAATATTTTTTCTTTCATTTTACAATATACAAGAATCAAAATTACATTTCATATTTATGAAGACCAAACCTAGTTACACATTTTTCAACAATTCGATCATATTTTCTCTTGCAATTTCTTTGATTCCCCATGATAATTCAATCTTTATAGATTTTTAAAATCCATCCAAAAAAAGTCACTTTCAAAATAGTAACTTTTAAAATCTAGCCCAAAAAAGTCACTTTCAAAATCCAACGCAAAAAAGTCACTTTCATAATCCAACCCAAAAATGTCACTTTCAAATTTAGCCTAAAAAAATTTGCTATCCAAAAATTAAATTCAAAGAAGTTTGTTATTCAAAAGGTGCACATGAGTGATGTCAGAGAAAAAGATATTTTGTTCGAGTTTCTTTATATCTGTCGGCCGAAAGGTTACATCAGATGGTCACATCATTTCAATTTGGCAGTCGATGGAAAAAATAGAAACACTTTTTCTAATTTTCAGCTGAAAACCATTTTTCCGTTAAATATAATGCCTATTCTGGGAAAACACTTTTTGGCTGATTTTTCTTTTTGCCCAAAAACCTGCAACTCTGCAACAAATCAGCTTTGTTAATATTTCTCCAATTTTGGAATGGTTAAACTCCATCAAATATAGTGAATTTACTTTCAGAACCAACCCCAACATTTGTATAATTGAATCTATTTTCAAAAATTTTATGGAATTTCATAGATAATTTATTACTTTTAAATAATTTTGTAGTAAAATGTGTACAAAAATTTTCTGAATGCCATTATGAGTGAGTGAAATCAAAATTTTGTATCTTCCAAAATATAATTTGAAAAGATATGGAAAATTTATGGTGCATTATGCCAGCCCATCCTCTTTAATGGGTAGTTTTTATATTTTTATTTTTGAACTAATATGATGAGAAATATGGTGCTTCAAAATCTATAGTGTTTTCCTATTAGTTCAATTAAAAAATTCTAGTAATTATGATATGCATCTTTTGGTTTCATAATAATATACATATTGAAGTAGAGTATGTCTAGATTGTTGCAACACATTTTTTTTTTCAAAAACTCAAGGCTAACAAAGAATACATTGGTGCCAAAAAACATGGCTTTTTATGAATCCATTGATTTTTTAAAAATACACAATTAGACGATTGCTAATTTGAAATATCAAATGTGAACACAAAGTTCTAAAAAATAAGAAATAGAAAGCTAGTAAAATTTCAAGTTTTCTTTTTACTATAAAATGAAATTCTAATAAAAAAAATCACTTTTGCTTACCAAAATTTGAAAAACTTCTAAAAATGATATTTGTTTTCTACAAAAAGGGTTAAAAGTGTAACCCAACTTCACATTTTCACCCTATACCCACCATCAAAGAAATGACATTTTGGGGAGATCTTTGAGATTCAAGATCATAGTACGTCAATTAATTGATGGTGATGATCTTCCCATTGTGAGGGAAGCTCATGGTATGAAAGATGGAATATGTGACCACTTTTATGGAATACATGAAACTAGAACCAACCAATAGGTTATAATTGAGAGGTGCATCAATGAATTCCACATCAACCATGACTTGGTTACATGGGGAGACCATCATATGCATGAAGATTTATAGTGGATGGTGAAAGTTAAAGGGAACCAAGTCACTTACAAACAATAGTAGACATCATGCAAGTGGATGTGTCATCGTTGATGATACATCGTTAGAAAAAACGTTCTTAATGGAGACATGTGTGTAGAAAGTGATAGAAGAAGGAAGGTGGGGATGATCCACAATGTCAATGTAAGAAATGATCATGCGATCATGTGAAGGGTCTAGAAAACCTAAAGTAGATAGTAGAGAATTTTATTGATATGGGCACTTCTAGAGAAATTCCAACACTAACATAGTAGCAGATGATTGTGCTAAGTCATATACTATGTTGTAAGTGTCGGTGGCTAGAGAATTGGTAGCATTTTGATGAAATATTCCTTTGGTGATCTTTGATAGAACCTATACCTTAGGTGGATAGATCTCTAAGGTACCATTTGGTGATGAAAGAGGCTATGTGGATACTTTAGGTTATGCACCGGTCGTTGACTTCTCAGGAGGTTTGTCATATTGACATGACCAAGTTTGAAGGTTGAACTCTTTGGAATTCATCATAAGGATTTGGTAAGACCTATTTCTTGGTGTGTGAGTGGGTGAAGGGGGAGGATTCTAGCCATCTAGGGTGGCCACATATCCTTGGTGAGGGAAGGGGTTAGTAAGAATTGCTGGCTGCATAGAAGGAGTAATAGATGGAGTCATAGTTTTTTTCCCTCTAGAGGCATCTTCTTGATTTTCCCTTAGGGAGAAGGGAACATTCATGAGAATAGTGGCCATAAGTACCATAAAAATAACAAGGTTTGTTTTTTGAAGGGTCGTGTTCTTCTTGGGATGTCTGACCTATTGTTAGGTTGCGCTAGTAGACTAATCGCCCTTATTAAGATTAGGCTAACAAGCTTAGTTTCCTTGGTTTCTCTGAGATGGATGGTTTTGGTTGCATTTCCCCTTATTCCCATTCTTGGAATTGAGGGGAGAGGAAACATTATGTTGAGCATAGAATTGACCTTGAGGAGGTTATTGGCATTGGAGGTTGAGGTGCTAGTGCCACTAGAGATGGAGCACTAGGTAGTGCATATGGATAATAAGGATTTGCAACAACATTTTGATAACTAGGTTGAGTAACAGTTGTCCCTAGAATCAAATGATGTGGTTGGGAAAATACATAAGACATTCTCATGCCTTGGTATTAATCAATGCGTGAAGGATCGGGGGGAGAATAAGCATAGGTGGAACTGCCCACCCACCCCCCCCCCCCCGAGGTTGGCTATACCCATAGGTTCTTGTGGATATGGGGATGGTTAAGGATAAAATACTGACCCAATGATAGTGTGAGCAGTGTGAGATTCCCCCGGTGTAGATGAAGCACTGGGCCTAGGGAGGTCATGGAGGATGGTATAGACATAGCCTGATTGGGTATAGATAGTATCATACTTCAAATTTATTTAGATATATTCTTCCTTGGTTTGAGGGAAATTTGATGCAATATCTCTACCAATAGGAGCCAAGAGTGTTCACAAGAACTAATCCATGTAAACATGATCTTGAAATTACAAAGCTTTGCATATTATCCACCTTTTGTGCCATTCCTGTACATGATAAAAACTGTGGGTGGCATAAGTTTGACTAAATGAAGTCAAGAGTGTGGTAATAGTGTCATAGATAAGAGGTAATTAGACGTAGGATACAAAGGCATTGAACAGAGGTGCAAACATCGAATGAGAGGTATAGGGTTGATCTACATACCATTTTGCAGCAACTTCAATGAGGGTGCATTGAAAAAGGCCTATATGGATGCAATCCTCTGTGACAAAATTAGAGGAACGATACGTGTGAAATGAACAAACATGGTTCGTGGGATCATCTCTATAACTTCATTCAAATTTTGGTATATCAAAATGAATCTTGGTCGACATATGTGGAAAATGTGGGTCATGGTGAAGAGGATTGATAATGAGTTGGTTCAAATAAAGGAGACTTAAACTGACCATGTAATGGAGTAATGGTTGGGAAGGAGTCATTCCTTGTGAGGTTCCAATATCACCTCTAGGAGGGGGACTATGAGTATTACCAGCATTACCGCTAACATTTCCTTTGTTATTGGTGCCTACATTAGGACCAACATTACCACTAGCATTGAAACCTGACATGATAGCAGCTAAGGGCTAAGAGGAAATAAAATCATAGGACGAAGTAGGAAAATAAAAAAGACTAGTGTTTGAAGGCGAACTAGGGAGATGGAACCTAACTCATCGAGCAAGTGCTAATGGATGTCCTAATGGAAACTAAGGGTGAAGACCACAGAGTCTCCATGAAAAATGCCTAAGGGGCGCAATGATGCAGAGACAATGAAAATGCTAAAGGTTAGAGGAAAAGGTTGAAGAAACAAAGTAAAAGAGAGAAAGCAAACACCTAGTGCATTGGTGCAAAGTGCAAGCTAACTGCAATGAATTTTTACTCTAATTCAAGCAAGCTCATCCTATAAATAGAAAAATGTCTCCTAGCCTAAAGATCATCTACTCCTCAAACAAGTCCTAGTACTATGTTTCTAATGGCCTTCCAAATAACTTCTTACTTGTGGGACTTTAACTTCATAAACATAGTGGTTGAGGGGAAGGTAGGGTAGAGGGATGGTTGTTTCCCACAACCATCACCTATAGGGTTTTTATCCTAAGAATGGCCACTAAGTTACCTTTGTCCAATAGGAGTGTGTGAATCTTAAGCTTCTTGGTAGTTAGTCGTCGGTACCAAATTCCTAACCATGAGTTGGGTAGCCTCAAGGAGAACTGCCAACGCTGTGACCTAAGCTTAACCCCTTTGACACTGGTTTCCACTCGACTTGGGCTTTACCTATTGGAAGCTGGAGGATTTTAAAGCTCCCTAAAGAGTCAAATTCTATGTCTCAATTTAAATGGTAAATGGGTGTTATTGGAAGCCTATGGCACTGATCCTACCTTAACTAATAGATTCTTTTGCCCTAATGCCAAAGTGGGCTTAAATATATGTGTGTTGTTAAGTTATTAATGTGAATGTTTAAGATTCTTGGCTTGGAGGAAAAAACCAAGCACATATTTTCTTTACGTGTGAAAATGTGTGTGAGATATTGTGTTTGAATGTGTTAATTACATAATGTTTTCAAATTCCACATGTTGCTGGAAAATAAAGGACGACACTGTAAACTATATTGAAAAACGAACAACAAGAAAACAACTAAACTTACCACACTATTTCCCACCCAAGTTGCTATGAAGACAACACCAAATACAATGAAAAGATAAGTAACCCAAATAAAAAAGAAGCCAAGAGATAAAAAACCAAGTGTGGCGGAGATTCATGGCCAATGCTACTAAATTTGTGTAGCAAAAACCAACAAATAACAGTGGCTAAATGTTGGAAAAGAACAACAAATAAACTGAATATAGAAAGACCCTAGAGAAAAGGCACAACACAAGGTTCAAAGGGAATCCAAAGTGATGCTACAAAGGCTTAAAATGCATGAAAACAAATTTTTTATTATGTTGGAAAATAATGGCTACAGGTTCTGAACAATAGACTACCCAACTTAGCAAACCCTCTATCAAGTGGCAGAGGTGTACTTCAAACCCCAAGCAACTTTTTTCCTTTCCTCCTAAAGAGAAAAACTGAGAGTATGAAGGCCTAATGAATTAGAGAGGGATAGAGGAAGAGCCCCCCCCCCCCCCAAATAGATAAATAAAACCTAAACTCGGAAAAAACTTGAAAATTTTACAGAAGGTTGAAAAAACTGATAACACAATTACTAACTTGGTTCATGCGTTATAACACAAACTGCTCTAAAACCTACATTGGTTAGCATAGAAAATCTCTAGAAAAGTTTGTTGGGATCCTGACACTCTCGCTTCATAGATATGCAACATAGATTTTCATCTCCTTCTTGATTGGTACATATGAACTACAAAAAATTAATGATAGGATAGATTCACAAATATTTTTTGAAAAAAACACTATAAATCTAAAAGTAGAAATAAAAACGAAAGAGAGAAAAATGCAAAAACGTAGACACCAGGGATTTTAATATCTAAACCAGTGGAGTTTCCATTTTTTTATGACTAAAGACCCAATGGAGTCGTCATTTGTTAGGAGAATATTTTTTAGTAAGTCAGTCAAAAGTTTTCTTCTTGTTTGGTTGGTGACGATCCACTTAATAACAAGTAAAACAAACAAAAAAGCTACAAGTATTCTTCAGATCTGTAAAAATATCGTTAGAAAACCCTGTAAAAATGATCTACAAACACTGAAAAGCATATGACAAGAATGAAGATAATAAAACCCAATGGAATAAAATTAATTTTATTATAATGAAAAATACACATGCCAGATAAGAATACAGATGTGGTTCTACAACATCCTCCTTTTGGGATGGGTAGTTTTAGTCCCTACACTTCTAGTAGTTATCTCTCCCTCTATGATTGTATTGAGAATATAGAGAATGTAGATATGAACTCAAAAGTGGGAGTCCAAAAGGCATTAGATGATAATGGTGATGATGAAATGGTCATGTGTAGAGAGTTAGGAAAAACTTCTCTATTTATAATATATTGCTAGGGTAGATCTACATCTAGTAAAATAATAAAATATTATTAGACCAAACAAAGATCTAACCATTAGGAGTATTTTATTATATTTGAGGCAAAAAGATTATTGAATAATCAACAATCTGTATTTAGTGAACCAACTCAAAAAAAATAATTAACTTAGTTAATTAAGATAAATGGTTAAAATAAATAATAATAAAAATGATTTATTAATTAATTTAAGGAGATACGGTCAAAGTGAGTTAGAAATAAATTTTAAATAATTATTTCATGAGAGGAATGTGTGATGATTAAGGAGTAATAAAAAAATCATGATTTATTTAGTTATTCCTACATATGAGTGCAAATAGTTTTAATTATTTTTACGAAATGGGTAAATATGAAAATAACATGAAATTAATTAAATGATTTTTTGGGTTATGTTCAAGTAGATAAACACACATAATTTAGAAAAAGTGGTTCTCTAAATTATATTTTGAGGTAAAAATGGGTTTTTAACTGTAAAACCCATACCACATGGTGTATTTTGATCATCCTAGTGGAAAATGGATAGGTGATCACTTTTTAGGTGATAAGACTAGTATGAATGTGAAATATGGACATGACATTGTTCAATAGGAAAATTTGTCTAAATGTGATCAATAAACATTTTATTCCCGGGAATAAAATTTCTTGTTACTTCTTGTACTCTAATAAGTATCTACTTCGTTTGTTATCTAAGTTGATGTCAATATTGAAATCTCCAATAATTATAAAAATATAATCTCTAAGAATGAATTATGTATTTTCTATTGCAATTGATTCAATAGATGTTGAAACAGACACAAGTGGTGCAACATATACATTTACTATGCATATTCATAATTGGAAATAGATTTATGAAAAAAAAAGTTCAATTATGCTATTGCAAATGTTCTTGGTTGATATGATCTTTTTGTTTTATTATATGCAAGTACTCCATGAAGAAAATTTGATATGCTGAAATTGAATTTGAAAAATTCAGTATTTGACGACAGAAAGTTTACATTTGTTTATTGGATACAAAGAATCATAGCTCTCATTAGATCTTCATCATGTACAATGTCATTAACATGAGCATATATACTTCGTGTATTCAAACTTGAATTTGTTAAAGTATTTGTGTTTGTTGTTGCCTTGTGTATGTGTTTTGGTTTCCATGATGCATGAGTTCTCAAGTGTTTTGTTCTTCTAATATTTTGTTATTCACACAAAATTTTAGTTGTGTTAGTTTCTCAAGAAGATACAACTATTCCATAGTTCTAACACATGACAATGTTGTGTACACTAGTCCATGTGTCAATATTTCACTTGGATCAAATGTAAGCTTATCTAACGTTAAGCCTTGTGATCGATGTATTGTTCAGCACAAGCTCACTGTATTGGAAATCATTTTTGTACTATAGTTTTAGATCTCTTGTTGTGAAATTCCAATGGTTTTAAAATACATAGTATTGGAGTCCAATTCAGTGAGATGTCTTTGTCGTCTAGTTCATGATACTTGTTTCTTTGCAATTTACCAATGGATGGATTTACAAAATCTATCCATATTACATCAACATTTTTCTTATTTTTTGCATATTCCATCTGCACTATTAACAAGGTCATCCTCTGTATTATAGTTTACTGCATATAGCTCAATGAGAACATTGCATTTGATCAAAAATTTTGGTGGAAATATCATTGTTTTCTCATATCGTACATAACCTATTTCCTTACTCTCATCTTCATCAATCACATCAAGAAATATTAGTTCTTCCTTTACATGTAACAACATTTTCTTGTTGTGGTTTTGTACATCCTTGTTCCTATGAAATAGGTATGTAAATAATGGATCTAGTGGAGTAAATCCATAATAATTATTTTTTATATATTCTATGTCTTCATCAAATTTTTTATTCATTCGCATTTTGTTAAGGATTTCAATGATTTTTTTTGTATTTTTGACACATTATCATATGTAATTCATAGCATTTCACTTTTTCCTTCTAAATATCGTGTGTTGTTTTTTCCTTTGCTAAGATTGGATGCTCAAAAATTAGATATTTTTTCATAGGTTGCACTTGAAAAAAGTCACCTGAAAATATTATATCAATATTTGCAAAATAATCTAATGGATTATGCTTTATTTGCTGTAAACATTTGTCAATTTGGTATAATAATGTTGCATCTATCAACGATGCTTTACCAATAAGCATCACACACAGTTATTCACAATGTTTTGTTAATGAGTTTAATTTTTCACCTTTAAGCAAAAGATATTATGATTTGTGAAATGGAAAATGGAATACAAAATGAAATGTTATACCACCTTCATTGAATGTTATCTTCCTTGTATGTGATGTCACGATTCCTTTTAGCTTAGTTGGGTCATATTCCATTATGTTGTTGTACATGTGAATTAGAGATTGGAATTTTGCTATTATAATAAATGTTTTTCCAGTTCCCGCACCACCTGTTATAAATACGTATATCAGTTGATTTGGATTTTTTTTTGGTCAATATTTGTTTCACTATTTTTTTTTCTCTCTGTTCAACATTATCATGCCATGATAGAATTTTGTTTCTTCTAATATATGTGGTTCTTTTACGATTCGTTAAGGTCGCTCAACTATTGATTTTACATTTTTGACCTCTTGCAAATATTCAAAATCTGATGAGATATTGTATTCTTTATTGATAACATCTTTTGATAGATATTTCTTGATATGTAGGTATATATTTTTCAACAATTCACTCTCTTTGTTTTCAAGTTCAGCTATTATGTTGTCAATATCGGTCCATGATGTTATAGTTTTGTTTGTGAGCTTTTATTCATTGCATTTCATGACTTCTTTAAATAATATATATGCATTTTCCCAAGTTGAATGTTGTTCTTTAAAATTATTTCCGTCAATACAATGCGGGACATACAACATCAATTGCTCTCTGTAATAGTTATTAGGATCAATATGCTTATTGTATTTTATGTATCTTATAACGTATAGTTTCTTAGTGCCTCCTCTTTTCTTGCCTTGTAGTGTATAACATGATGTAAATTCTACTAAGCATATATGTTAAATGTTTGTTGGTCATTGTATATATCAATCAATAAATGATAAACACATTATGTTTTCTAAATCATTTGGTTCACGTTTTTTTCTCTTTTAGTCTTGTTATTGCAAATGTTTGATCAATAATAATTGAAGTATTAATAAATATACATTTTCTTGAACTAGTATTCAGTGGAAATTACAATACTATAACACATCTTGTTGTGCATAGATTTGATACAAGTTCAATAAAAAATTTCCAAGTATTGCAATTATTTTTGTCGACATTACCATCGTTTTTTTGACAATAATACGTTTAAAATTTGACGTCATTGTTTTATCTAGTTTTTTCATCTATGAAGTACAATAAGTAGATGTAGCATATGAGTCAATTATGAATTGTGCATCAATATTTGCACCCCAAATTAATGGAATATGTTGAGCAAAGTTATCACTCCATATGTCTATTGGTTCTCTTTTCAATAAAATTGTTCTTCATTTTAGAGTACATAAGATTTCATGGATGTAGTCACTTTCTCTTATACCTAATGTCTCATGAAAAAAGCGTGTTCAACATGTTTTTTAATGTATCTTATTTTTTTATCAATGTGGGTCTTCTCAAAAGTATGCATAATAGGTACTCATTGGATGTAGAATTTAATTCCACGTCCAGTGGGTTTATACACTTGAAATTTGAGTAAAGTTATACAGAGATATGCCAAAAATAAAATTAATAAAAGTAGTTTTTCTTCCTTTCCCTCCAAAATATTTACATGTACCTCTTTTTAAATTTAAATAATTTTGGTTGATTTACATATTATGACATGAAAATGACATGAAAATTTCATGGGCACTTTTAGGATGAAACTTCCTCTAATGCATGATTCCAAAATTAGAGAAAATTTTTCTCAAATTGTAAAAATGCTAGCATATTTGATGCTTGAGTGTCTTCACATGTGTAGTTGAGATCCTGTGTAACCAAAGTCAGTGCACATATTAAACCCACATATACCTCGACCTTGATAACTCTAAATAACACCTTAATTTCAATCCAAAAAAGAAAATGAAATAAATGTAACAAGTATTTATACCTTGAACTTTATGATTGCAAAATGATATATTTAATGCATTTAAAGTCAAGAAGGAGATATAAAAAGGGGGCAAAAAAGGGATAGTTTGGTAGGAAAATATGTCAATTTTATATCCCATAACCTAGCAACACAATTGTTAATGTGAAAATTAATCGTATATCTATTCCAAACACATTGATCCACCATGGATATGACCCATGAAACAATGGAATCCCTAGGACTTTCAGGTCTTAGGAAAACCCCCATCGTATCACAACTAGCTAATTGACCCACCATCAAAACCAAGGGAATTTTGGAAGATGTAGTAACTTTTTTGGATTCTTGGGAATACACTATTGATTTTATGGTGTTATAACCCAAATAATCCTTTGGGATATATGCTTTGATCTTATGAATACAATGGCTAGCTATTGCAAATGCATATGTCAGCTACAACTCCAACAATATTATCATTTCTCATGGGACCTCCACCAACAAAATCAACCTATACCCTCCATCGAAGCCTAGAATTGACCTGTAAACTCTATTTTGGGTCAATGGGGAGGAAACTGATAAGGAGGAAGTCATTCACCAAGTTCTTGATGCAGACCAATATATTTCCCTTAGAGATAAACCTAAGGATAATGATATTGGTGATTTTCTAGCTTCATCCTCCTCACTTAACCCACACATTTTTGCACATATATTAGATCTTAAAGTCTAGGGCTTTTTTGTCATGACATATGTACCATTGTTGGAACATGAGTCATCTTCCAAGAAAGAACACAATTCAACCTCGAAAAATGTGGAAATAAGCCTTGAGAATTTTTTGAAGATCAATGTAGGACTAAAATAACATGAAAGGGAACAATTGATTAAGGTTTTACAAAGCATAGAGATGTTTTTTCCTGGGGTTATACTAACATGTAGAGGATTCATCCCTATTTGTCCAATCACCATATTTACATCAAGGAATACTTCAAACCCATTGACCATTCTGAGTAATGAATGAATTAGTCTCTCTAGTACATAGTCAAAGAGCAGTTGTAGAAATTACTTTTAGCTAGATTTATTTATCCTATTTTTGATAGCTGATGGGTCTCCCCTATTATAGTTGTGCCTAGAAATAATAGAAATGGGATAATTTATTTTGATTCTAAATAAATTCAATATAGACACTTATAAGGAACACTTCACATTACCATACATTAACTAGGTTCTAGACACCTTAGTAGAGAAGAAGTATTTTTCTATCCTTGACTGGTTTAGTGGATATAACCAAATTCAAATTACTCTTAAGAACCAGGAAAAAACCATGTTTACTTATTCCGATGGGATATTTCCTATCATATTCTACCATTTGTACTCTTTAACTCTCCTGCACTTTCCAATGAGCTGTGATTGGAATAATCCTCAATCTAATCCATGAATGTGTAGAAATTTACATGGATAAATGTACAATCTATGGTGATTAATTTGAAGTGGCTTTGGACAATATAGAAAAGGTATTAATAAGTTGTAAGGAATCTCACATATCCCTCAATAATGAAAATTTTTTAATGATGTTAGTTGAAGGTATCATGTTAAGGAATCACATTTCATCTAAAAGTAGGCATAAAAGTAGCTAACAAAAATAAAGGTAATATTGAATTTGCCAACTCCAAAAGATAAAAAATAAGTACATAACTTCCTTGGGAATATAGGCTACTATCAATACTTTGTTGAAAACTCTATGCAACTAGCTCATCCATTATTTTCTTTTCTTACAAAAAATATTGACTTTGCTAGCCGCCTTTGATGAATTAAAAACAAGATTATCTAAGGCTCCTATCCAAGGATGGCCCAATTGGTCCCTAGAATTTCATATGTTTATAGATGATTCAAATAATATTTTTGGAGTTTTTTTGGGAGAACAAGAATAAAAAGAATTACATATTAACAAAAAAATAATTTCTTATGGTGATTCATGCTATCAATAAATATTATCATTATATAACTAGATATTCTATGATCTTAGACATTGATAATGTTGCAATTAAATATCTAATGAGAAAACTAATTAATAATAGTAGGGTTACAATATGGTTGTTGTTATTACAAGAATTTGATATAACCATTATTATTAAGTGATGAAAAGACAATGTGGTAGTAGATTCTTTCGAAACTTACCACAAACGAAAATGAGCCACATGTCAAAGACTATTTTCATGATGAACATCCTTTTTCAATATATATTAACTCACCATGGTTTTCAAATATTTCTAACTCTTTGGCTACAAGGAAGCTTCAACTTCATTTATCCCTAAAGGAACAATAAGAGATCATCAAGAAAAGTTGGAGGTTTTATTGGATCAATGGATACCTCTTTTACATAGGGCTAGATCTAGTTGTCTGACATTATGTGAGAGAGGATGATCCATGATATATTAAAGGATTTTTAGATGGGCCTTGTGGAGGCTATTTTTCATATAAAAGGATCATTTATAAAGTGATCCATCAAAGGTAGTACTAGCCTTCCATTTTCCAATATGTCAAACAATACATGCAAGATACATGATGGCTACTAGCAAATGGGAAGGTTCGTCTAGTCAAATGAAATTCCAATATAGATATAGCCAATGATAGAACCCTTAAAAAAATGGGATCTTGATTTCATTGGACCCAACAACCTTCCATATCAACAAAAATAATATATCTTGGTATACACATACTATGTTACAAAGTGGATGAAATCAATTATATTCCCAATTGAAAAAAAAAAGTATTAGTATGCTTCCTCCATGGGTAAATCTTTGTCAAATTCAAGATGCCACAAGATATTTTCACTAATGGAGGAAAATAGTTCACTTCAAAACTCATTGATGACATCATGGAAACATATTATATTAAACATAGGTGAAAATTTCATGTAATCCACGGGCCAAGGGGTGGGTGGAAGGGACAAATAAGATCATTGATACCACTATAACAAAGAATGTTCAACTCCACCTCAAGAATTGGGAAAATGAAATTTTGGAAGCATTATTGGCCTACTAAACAACATGGAAAAATACCACTAGTTGCACTCCATATGAGCTAGAATGTGGAAAGAGAATTTTTCTACCAATAGAGACAATAGTACAGACCCCGAGGATGATACTAGAACTTGGCATGAATATATTTGATTCATAGTAACAAAGACTTCTAAAATTCAATGAGATAAATGAACTCTATCAAGATTCTCTATATCAAACATCCACATGGGGTAGCTCAAGCGGCAAGGGCCGTGGAAATGAAGTCTCACCGAACCGGAAGTCTTGGGTTCAAATCTTGGGCTACCCTTCCCCCGTTGAGGGGTACTTAATGGACATGTAAATCGGAGAGTCCCGCCCCAGCTTACAAAAAAAAAGATTCTCTATATCAAACAACCATTGTTTAGAAAAAATAAGTGCCTTGAAAAGTTCATAAACAAGAAAAGATTCAAAGTTATATATTGGGCCTTATTATTCAACTCAATATTTAGGGACTTTAAAGGAAAATTTCATATTTGTTGGCTTGATTCATATGATATCAACTCTATACATGACAATGGGTCCCTTACTTTTTATATCATTTATGAGGAATGGAATCCACTAATGAAAAATATACTCTAGCTTTAATTATATCACAAGCTCCTATCAAAATAAGTCCTTTTAAGAAGGACCAATAAAGGATGGCCTAATAATGACTTGGTGATTGTCCATAAGATAGAAATCCCCACTAGATGATTCATTCCTAAAGTTCATGTTTAAAAAAAAATCGTCCATCTATGAAAACCCTTATGGCACAATTGGGTGCATGCCATGTGAAACTAGCTCAACTTGCACTTGATGTGTTAAACTGAAGAAAAGGAAATAAAAAAGGGAAAAAAATAAAATATGTTGAACTTCATGTCTCCATGGGATTTTTAGGTTCCTAATACTTTTTTTGTTTCTCCTAGTAAAATTTTGATGTTTTGGGTAGCATCAAGAGTATTCTCACATGTGGGACAAGCGGGCTAAGAGATGGCTCTTTGCACCCATAAACCTATGTTATTATGATGAACCATGGTATTTTTATGACCCATGGTATTCTAATGAACTATTTATTGTACCCGTTGGAAAATTATAAGTACAAGGGTTATAAAAAGGGTTGAGGGGACCAGAAGGGCCAAGTAGGGAAAATTAAGGTTGAGAAGGCCAAACAAGGTAGAAAAGGCCACAAAATCGAGCAAGGCACAAAGATGTGCAAGAGTATGAGACATTGAGAGAGATATTCTCTCATGTAAGTAAGAGGTTTGCATGAGTAATATTTCAGGTTTGTTGTGAGTGAGATACTCAGTTGTGATGGGACTAAGTAAATATCATAGAGTAGTAAAGGAGATTCAATTCATCCAAATCCAGGATAGATCCAAGGTTTGATCTATTGGATCAGATCCAAGGTAATTGTTGTATATGTAATTTCCTCTAGGGCCAATATCCCTTGTACGAGAGCCTTAGATTATTGTTGAAGGACTAGTAAGAATTATGTTTTGGGGTTGAAATTTTGTTTACTGTGCATGGTCTAATTTTTGGTTTTATGAGTTTTGTTGTGCAATTTTTTTCGTGTTTAGGCAAATAAATGTGTTTCAATTAATTAGTTAATTTGATATTGTTAGTAGATATGATATGTGTGTTCACTGAGTCTAGTGCCCAAAAATATAACATCGAAATAAAGCATGGTTTCTAAGTAGTGTAGTTGTATTTGAGATTTACACAAGTGGCAACTTTGTGAGGGAGCCATGGTAACTATTTCAAGTAGTATCAATGTTTGGAAGACCCATGGCAAGCGATTTTGATAAGGTAGGAATGACATGGTCATAGGTTTGAATATCCATTGGAGATCCAAGTAATAAATTGGAATGAAGGTAAATCAGAGACCTTGAGGGTCGAGAAGGCTTGTAATCTGGAGTCAAAGAGAATCAGGCTTCAGAGGGAGTGAGCAGGATCAAGAGGGAGTCATCTTTAGTGGGATTCAATGGGATAAAAGGGAGTCAACAAGCTTAGAGGAAGACAACCTTGAGGTTTAGAAAGTCATGGTACAAGATGTTCGTGCAAGGTGTTTAGGAGTGAGAGGCTTATAGGAGTAGGATGTCTTCGAAGAAGGGTCCCTATCATACAGTGGGAATTTATTTATTTTCATATGGGGAAATTTTAGTAGTGGATCAAGGGAGGAAATGTGTTTTAGGTTTGAGGGAAAATCCACTTCTACGTGGAGTTTTGAGAATACATAATTTCATTAAGATGCAATGTTGATGTTTTAGGTAGTAGCAAGCGTATTATTATGTGTGGGGCAAGTGGGCTAAGTGATGGGCCTTTACACCCATATATCCATGGTATTTTGATGACCCTTGGTATTGAACCCTTTAGAAAAGTATAACTAAAAGTGATTCAATATTTTGGCTTGGCAAAAGAGATGAGAGGGATGAGAGGGATGAAATTCCAAGAGGCTTGAGAAAATCTAAGAGGGTAGAGAGGACCAAAAGGGTAGAGAGGGCCAAGAAGAGTTAAGAGGGGTGGAAGGCCAAGAGGTCTGAACAAGGCCGAAAGGGTCGACATAGCAGAGCAAGTCACTTAGATGTGTAGGAGCATGATAAATTGAGGGAGATATTCTCTCAAGTAAGCAAGATATTTGTATCAGTAATATTGTAGGTTTTCTATGAGTGCGATATAATTCAGTTGTGTTGATACCAAGGAAAAAGTATGGAGCAGCAACGAAGATCTAGATTAGCCATATTGAGGGTGGATCTAGGGCTTGATCCTTGTATCATATCTAGGGTAATTATTGTAGATGTAATTTCGTTGAGGGCCATTATACCTTGTACAATATCACTAGATTCTTGTTGAAGGACTAATAAGAATTGTGTATTGGGGCTGACTTTTTGTGTTTATTGTGCATGACCTAATTTTTTGTTTTATAAGTTTCCCTATGAAAAAAATGTTGTTGGTTAATAAAATTGGTGTGTTTCATTTAAATAGTTAATTTTTTATTATTACCATATATGTTGTGTGTGTGCACTAATTCTAGTGCCCAAAATTCTAACATAAAACACTCTCCAAAATTTCTCACGAAATAGAAGGGGATAACCTTGTTGCTACAATACTAGTACTATGTGGTTGTGAAATCATTGTTGCAACATTAGTGTCATGATGTTGCCACACCTTTCGTGGATGGAACTAATATAATGTTGCAACACCATTGTTACAACACATGTTGTGGATGAAATCAACACAGAGCTATGAATCCTCTAGGATGAAGTTGACTCAAAAATCGTGCTACGATACTTTTTGGCTAGGAAAACAAAGTGGAATATTCTACAACATTAGTGTAAGGTAATTGTAACCACCCCTCCCACATTTATCCACTTTGACAAACTCTTTCGGGTAAACATGAATTGAGTGTCACTATGATATGGCCTTACCTCCAAGTTCTAGTTATGGAAGTGGAGCCTACAAACTGGAAGTAATATGACATCCCTTAGAAACTACAGATCACTCATGAGCCTATAGACCATGCCAGGTGATCAATCCCTAAGATGGAACTCTTTTTCACTAGGCTTACCTCCAAAACTACATCCTTGACACATCATGCATGTAGTTATGAGGTTCCAATAGCACCCTTAATCCTGCTTGCATGCGTTTATGACCCAAACTCCTCAATTCAATGCATGCGGTCGGGATATCTATGCCACTTTTTCAGGTTAAACTCTAGGCCACTGCCTAGAATTGCTTGTAACTTTCCAGAATCAGGACAATGATGATAACAATGCTAAAGAATCAATACTTGGGCACGATCTTGATCTAGTCATTCCTAATACAAGATATAAATTTTGTCAAACACATGAAAAACATATAAGATACCTATCATGAATGCATATATGATCATAAAGTTTTGAACTTTATTTGAGAATCACCAAGAAAGCTCAATGCCCTCTCAAGCTAGTTACAACAACACTTGTTAGCCCATGCATTCATCAACCATTCAATAACTTATCAAATCATGAACAAGAGACATCGCTAGAGAACATCATAAAACAAGGCATATTACCAACATCTAACCAGAATAGAAACTATGAAAAATCAGCCATAAGATCACCATAATACCCAGTACAAGTGCTCATCGATCACTAAAGGAAATAATTGATATTAACATACAAAACTTCCAACCAAGTCAGGGACTTCAGTGTACTGCCCGATCATAGATTGAGCTTAACCAATTCTCTCTTTCAGCGAATCACACCTGTTCCATATTCCAAGCATGAATGTGGGATCATAAGGGTTAAACCAAAACAAAACCAAATAGGGCCTCTAGAAGCAAAACCACCTCAACCTTGAACCACAATTATCTCACATATTTTGTCCATAAATGATTAAAATCAACTAGATTGGTCTCTATCCAAATTGCCTAAGGCTCCAAGAAATAGTAACTCAATGCACAACCTCCAGGGAACCCAGGTTGTTTTAGGAATCCACAGTGTTTGTCCCAACCCACACACTCTACGGACTAGTAAATCAACCCATAACATCCAAGGAACCCAAGTTCTTTCAAAGCTCCAAAGAATTTTGTCCAACCCACAACCATAGGAAACCTAAGAACCAATTAGAAAAACCAATTGGGGAACCTAATACACCATGGCTATCTAGGAAATGGAAATGAAAGGCTAAAACCATTGTCAATCCAAGCAAATATTTATGCCAATGATATCACATAACCAAGGAACGACATGTATATACCATGCATCCAAAAACCATTAAGGATATGACACATGCAGTCTATTATATGAAAAGTAAGCATGTTGTAGTTGTTGATCCAACACTCTTCTTGCACTTCCTTGATTTCCTTGCTTGCTTTCTCCAAATCCAAATGAATGCTCCAAGAATGCTCTAAGTGTGAAAACTTGTATGAGAGAGAGAGGATGAAGGGAGAGAGCCAAAATTTAACTGACAAAAGCCATCAAATGTTTTTCTGATGCCTTTTTATTATTGATGTCTCCTTTTTCTTCATTTTCCCCTAATTTCCCTTGCATGCAAATTTGTGTCTCTTCACCTTCCTTTTATCCCATTTTCCTTTATTTTGATAATTAAATGTCATTTATTGCCTTTTTTCCTTTGCCAATGCCTTTTCTAATTTCCATATCCATTATTAAACCACAAGTGATTTCCATTATAACTTTTTCCCACCATTCCGCTTGGAATACGTGTCTCACGACCTTGGTCTTATTTTATTTACATGGAAAATCAACCAAGGGTTGTTACAAACCCCTCCCACTTGGGGAAAACCATCCTCAGTGTTCAATGACTCTTAGAACTAGAAAAATATGTTTCCCATGGAGACTTATAACATCTGGATGTAACATTTACATCATACCAAATTGTTGAAACCATGAACACCATAATGCTTATTGGAAATTTATAACACAACTCAATGTTGTATTGACAATGTACTACTTATTGGATCTTTATAACACAACTCGTTGCAGTATTTAGAATGCATCTATAAATATATAAATATGAACCAAAACACATAAACTAAACACATATTCCCAACCAACAAATAAAGAAGGATACAATGCATGCATCTTATCAGCCATCTCCCATGTAGCTTCATCGGGCACAACTTGCTTCCACTGCACTATCGATTGCTTGGTTATGGAGCAAGATTTGTTTTTTCTGCAAAATGCACTAACATTCTTGCTAGAACTCTCCCTCTAGTTCCACTTGAAATACAAACCAATAAATCACATGATCAACATCCTGGACATATATATTAAGCATTGAAACATGGAAAACATCATGGACTTCCATTTTTGGCAGTAGTGCAAGTCGGTAGGCCACTAGTCCAATCCTCTCAAGGATCTCAAAAGGCCCATAATACTAAGGTTCCAACTTGGCACATGATCCAATCCTCAAGGAGATCCACTTGGGATTGAATTTAAAGTACACATGCTCCCCAATCTGAAAATCCTTGAATGATCTATTTTGATCTGAATAAATCTTCTTCCTATCCTACACTACCTTCAAATTCCTTCTAATAACATACATATTATGCTCCATCTCAACCAAAATATTTAGTCCAATAAACAATTTGTTCATTGGATCACTCCAACTGATAGGAGTATTACAACTCCGCCAATAAATATCCTCAAATGGACTCATCCCTAAGGATTCCTGATACCCATTCTTATATGAAAACTCCACTAGTGGAAGATACTCATCCCACTTCCTTTGCTGATGCATGACATACATCCTCAACATATCCTCAAGAATCTTGTTAACCCTCTCTGTCTGTCCATATGCCTATGGAAGATAAGTTGTACTAAAAGCTAACTTTGTCCCCACACCTACAAACATTGACTCGTTCCAAAACTTGGAAGTGAACTTGGCATCCATGTTTGATATGATATTCTTGGGAACACCATGTAATCTAACTATCCTCCTAATGAAGATTTGAGCTACCTCATTAGATTAATTTGTATACTTCACTACAATGAAGTGAGCTACCTTACTCAACCTGTCAACCACAACCATGATGGAGTCATATTGCTTTGATGTCCTCGACAACCTTTTAATGAAACCCATGGAAATTACCACCCATTTCCATTATGGAATTAGAATAGGCTACAACAAACCAGTCAGATGCTTACATTTTTCTTTCACCTACTAACATTCCAATCACTTCACAACAAAATCAGCCACCTATTTATTTAAGTTTAGCCAATGATAGAACTTCTTAACAGTGGTCAAAGTCTTATGGTATCCTGGGTGGCTTAAATATAGCTTAACATGAAACTCCCCCATGATAAGATTCTTGAGCTCACTGTTGTCTAGCATATAAATCATGTCCCTGAATCTTACCAAGATATATGTCATTAGGTGATAGTCCTCATCCCTGTCACCTTCACTATGTTGTTACAATCTTTGCTTTAGTTGCTGATACCTCTCATCATGCTTCCCTGGAGGCAAGATATGCTCTTGTAAATCTATCCCATATGAACTCATAGCTGAAATATGATTCACCTGCACTCTCCTATTAAGAGAATATGTAACCTTGTTCCCCTTTCCCTTGATTTATCTAATCTCAAATTCAAACTCATTGATGGTAACCAACCATCTAGCTTGCCTGGCATGCAGATTGGGTTGGTCAAACAAGTACCTCAGACCACTATGATCACTCATCAAGATGAACCTCATGTTAAGAAGATAATGTCTCCACGTCTTTAATGCATGAATGATAGCTACTTATGCTCATATTTCCACTCATTCTCATCCATTTTCCTTGACTCATAGAATACCACTTGTCATTCCTGCATCAGGACTCCACCAAGTCCTTCATTGCAAGCATATGTAAAAATCACAAACTCCTTATCAGGATCTACAAACTTCAAAAGTGGAGCATTTGAAAGAAAATACTCGAATTTCTCAAAACTAACTACACACTCCTCAGTCCATTCAAACTTCTTCCCTTTTCTATGCAAATATGTAATGGGATATCCAACCCTTGAGAAGTTCCTAATGAACTTCCTGCATTACACTTATAATCCCATGAATGATCTAACCTCATCCACATTTCATGATTTTTCCACTCCATGATAAATTTAATCTTTTCTATGTCCATTGATATCCCCTCCTTGGAAACAACATGTCCTAAGTAACAAATATGATACTGAAAGAAACTATACTTGTTGAGCTTGGCATACAACTAATGCTCTCTCAACAATCTCAACACTACTACTAGGTGCTCTACATTTTATTCCTCATTCTTGGTGTATATCAATATGTCATTTATAAACACTATCAAAAACTTCTCCAAGTAAGGATGCAACCCATTGTTCATCAAACACATGAAAGTGGTTGGAGCATTGGTAAGACCAAAAGGAACCACCACAAAGTCATAATGTCATACCTCATACGAGATGTAGTATTGTAGATGTCTTCTTCTCTGATGTGTACCTCATGATATCCTGATCTCAAATCAATATTTGAAAACATTGCATCTCCCTTCAATTGATTAAACAAATAATCAATCCACGATAATGGATACCTATTCTTGATAGTCACTTTATTCAACTACATGTAATCAATGCACAATTTGAGAGAACCATATTTTTTCCTTACAAACAATACTGGTGCACCTCAAGGCGACACACTTGGCCTTATGTATCCTTTATCAAGCATCTCTTTAAGCTGCAACTTCAATTACACCAACTCTAGAGTACTCATCCTATACAATGCCTTAAATGTTGGTATTTCTCTTGGCACCAACTCAAAAGGAAAGTCCACCTCTCTATGAGGAGGCAACTCTAGAATATCTACATGATACACATCTTGAAACTACTGCAAAATATTATACATCTTCATGACTTCATCATCCTCGACATCCTTGCCTTTATCACTAGAAATATGAAATACAAACAATACACATCCCTTCTGGAAATTGTGCCTTGTATACATATTTGTAATTGTCCTCACTGATATAGGGTTCTTCTTTCCCTGCAAGATTCTCCTTTCCCCATCATCATCTAGGCACTTAATAGCCTTATCATAGAAGTCTACCATGGTCTTGTTAATGAACAACCAATCCATGTGAAAACTCATATTATATGAACCCAAAGGAAGAAAATTTAGATGTGTTGATGTAGGCATACCGTTAAACTCAAATGCACAAGATCTCACCCAATGAGGAACTCTTCTCTTGGTCCTTGTAGCCAACTACACCGTTCAAGAATTTGCATGCACTTCTTTATTCAAGAAACATTTGTCCACCAGGCTAGGATTCATATACTATAATTAGATCCATGATCAATCAAAATGGAAAAAACTTGATTACGAAGTGTACCTTCCATATCAATAATGGATGCCTAATTATCAACCTACCTATTATCCACCATTGCATAAATCAAAGGAATACTCCGCCCAACATCTCCAATTATTTGTGCCTCCTGAGCACTGTAAATATGAGGTATGCCACCCTGGTGATGGGCACTCACTCCTATCATGCTCTCCACCACAATTCCAACACCTCTTAGTCTTCTTGTCATTACCCTTATTCTGCTCCTCAAGCTTAAATCCATGTCCTTTTTCAACTGCATTGAACTTCTTGTACGTCACTGTGTTCTCCTTATCACCTTCATCTTGAGGTCTTCCTTGCTTCTTAGCCCACTTTCATTTAGTCTTCTTATTACCTTTCCAATCCTACTTAGGCTCAAAATTGCATTTCGACTACTCATAAAAATACTTTAGCTTCCCGATGACTTCCTCAAATGACTGAGGCTCATCATACTCAATCTGATCTTTAAATTCTAAAGGCAATCTGTTAATTAACCTTTGGACCTTTGTCTTCTCATCCTTAAGATAAGGCATATACCTCAACAACTCCAGAAACTTAGTCATTTACTCTTCATCTCTCATGGAACCCATCTTCAACTTATAGAATTCCTTGGCCTTTCCATCATAATATCTCTCAAACATGTACTTCTTCTTGAAGAGTCTTTTGAATTCATGCAAACTATGATCCTCTACCCTAATGGCTCTAACATGCTTCACATATTTCCACCAGGTATCTTATTTTCCCTTGAGACTAGAAATCATTATCTTGGATTTCATATTTTCTGAATACTCATACAATTCGAGGAACTTATTCATCCCAAGTAGTCATGCTTTTGCATCTTCTGATTTCTTCACATCCCCATCAAAAGTAGCAGGCTTGCATTTCTTGAACTCCTCTGGAAAATTCTACTTCTCAATCCTCCTATAAGGATGTGGGCGGTGATGGTGATGGTATCTCTCAGAATCATGGATGGAATAAAATCCATGAGTGTTAGCCTACCTGTCAAGTGTATTTAAAGATATGCCACCTATGACTGTATCATTTGTGTCCAACCTATATCCTTATCGAGACATGATACCATATTCCCCATTAGTATTTTACTCCTATCCAAGAATTATTGTTAGTTGTCTCTTCTTTACAAATCTAAAAGGCTCTGAAGGATGACTACATTAAACTCTACTTGCTTTTCTTGAGCTATGGCAAGCCTTTATTGTGCCTCAATCAACCTAGTATTATGCGCCTTACAACTTCTAATTTATACCTTCAAACTTCTTAGTGTATCTGCTAAATCAGAAGGGTACTCTTCTCCTTGTTGCCCATTCCATTGAATTTGCATTAGGCCTATAAGGGGAGTCATGTGAACTCTAATCCACCATTCTACTCTTCATATATGATCTTCTATCTCTTGCAAACATGTCATGTTAGATAAACCAAATATAGAAATAATCAAAATCATACCTTAATAAAGTTCAAGGGAGGCTATCACATCTACACAAACCAGTCCATATTAGCATGATACGCGCACACACACACAAACACAAATATATAGATAATGACATCGTACCAACATTATGCATGATGAAACAAACTATAACACTGGTTATATACATGACAACCATAACCATTGCAATGCATGCACAGTAGACACACATACGACTGACATGCATGCATACCAATCACATCTAGCCCATTTAGTCCAAGTGTTTGAAGCTAGAAGCTCTAATACCACCCTATAACCACCCCTCCCACATTTACCCACTTTGACAATCTCTCAAGGATAAAAATAAGCTAAGTGTCACTATGATATGACTCAACCTCTAAGTTCCATTTATGGAAGTGGGGATTATGAATTAGAAGTAATCTGACATCCCTCAGAGACTACGTATCACTCAAGAGCCTACCAACCACCGTAGGTGATCAATATTTGAGTTGTAACTCTTTTTCACTAGGTTTATGATCCAAGTGGACGTTGGTGGCCACCCACCTATCCCATTTGGACCCCCGCAACTGTCTCTTTCAGTTTTTTAGTTTCCGTAATTGTAGCACAATTTACTATTTTTAGCAGTTTTTCGGGTCCTGAACTTTCGGAGCCGTTTTGAGGCCCTAAACGACGTTTTTTGGGAAATCTGAGGGCAACATAGGTCCTTGGACTGATGTTGCCCTTCCCAAAGTGGTAGTTCTCGGATAGATCTTTCTAACGATCTATCATATGCTTCAAAAGGAGATCGTATGCCAAAGTTACGACCCCGGGAAATTGATGTACCAATTTACCCAAAACGGGGCCCACAATTTGGCGTTTCATCTTCTGGGGTTAGGTTTTGGAATGTGAAGGGTTTTTCATTGTTTCTTAACAATAAATAGGCCTTCGAGCCTCATTGTAACACAGTTCGAAACGGTTCAGAGGCATGTAGCCGCACATCTCTTCTCAGAGATAAGCTACCATCGCCCTAGCTGGTTTATTTCCAATTCTGGTTGTAAGCATATTTCAGTATTTTCCATTAATGAAATGAAGTATTATTTCTGCTGCATCTCTTTGTTTATGGTTATCGCATCTCTGTATTTATGGTTATCTCTGTAATCTATTGCGTTCCTGTTTAAATCCGGATCATTGGCAAACCTTTTTTTATGCAAAACTGTGAACCTTTCTGTGAACGAGTTTATCTCCACCTGCATGTCCTGGCATCTCCTTTCCAAATTTTTCATTATAGTTCTCTTGGTTAGAACTCTTTTAATTTCTAGAATGGTTCCTATTCTATTTGTGATTCGTAGTGCTTCCAGTTCTTCGCTGGTCTTGGTGTTTAAAAAATGTATTAGCCTGTTTGCTTGTTCCGGCATCTGCCCCAATAAAGCTCTTGTCTTTTGAATCTCCACCTGGGCTGCTCCTATTAAATCAACCTGCTCATAAATAACCTGGATAGATCTCCACACACTACCAAGGGACTGATTGATGTTGGCCCACAAAATATCTTTGATTTCTGCCAGAGGTTTGTCCAAAGAGAGATCCTTTTCCAATGCTTTCACTTTATTCTGTAATGCTTTAACCTCCCTTGTCTTCTCTGCCACAACTATCTTGGATTTTTCATAGCATATTTCTAACTTTGCCAATTGCTCCTTGACCTGCTTCAATTCTGATACTTGGAGTTTTAATTCCTCCATGGCTTTTATCAATTCCTCTATGGTCATGCCAGTACTGCTGCCTGTTGCTGTTGTTGTTGTTGCTGCTGATGTACCTGTAGTTATTTCTACTGTGGCTGTTGGAACAGTGGGAGGAAATGTTGTTACAACTATGGAAGGGGCAGTTGTGACTGCAAGGATTACTTCAGGTGGTTGGGAGGTTGACTCTCCCTGCTTTTCTTTTAACACTGTCTCCAATGCCTGCTCAGTATCAGTTAACCTTTCATTGAGCTTCATGAGCAATTCCATCATGTCCTCTTCTAACGTTTGTTGTACAACTTCCGTTGTCTATGGATGCATAGTAGGGGGAAATTTAAGCTGCTTCCTCAGGGCAGCAATATCTTCCTCTTTCTTCTTCATCATCGCCTTTATGCCCTTAGCATCCTTGGGATCATGTCCCAGTTCAATGATAATCTCCTCCAAAGATTTTATCCTATTGTCCTTAGCAAGAGAAGAGGCTTTCTCCAAATCTAGCTGAGCAGAGGTGTTCTCCAAGGAGTTTTGTAATTTATGAGCTAACATAGCTTTATTAGCTAGTGTGGAGTAGACCATCTCTCCATTCTATTTGTGCAGCTTGATCTGGTCCATAGGATGAATATCCTTGGCCAAGACCTCCAAATTTGTCTTGAGCTAATCAACTACTGACTATGGTTGTGACACTTTGGGCTTAAAATAACTCATGATCATTTTTCCCTCCTTAATATCATAGGCAGACATCAATCTTTTTTGGTTTGTGGGGGCCATCTTAAGATATTGGTTATAAATTTGCATCCTTAGAGGGTCATTTCTAGCCTTTATCTTTGTGAATGTCCTTTTGATGTCGGAGGCCTGTTTGCTTTGTGGCCTAGTAGATGAAACTTCCACACTATGTTGCCTTTCTAGCTCTTGCTAGTGTGAGCCAGTTGATGTTTCCATCACTGGGGAACTCTGTTTGCTGACTACCCTTTCACCTCTCAGACTGCCTATTGTTTCTTCAAATATTTCCTCTTCAGAGTGAGGATTTTAATCTTTGCCTCTTTGCACCCGGTTGCTCTGCAGGCCCACTGATAGGTGTGGCCTCTTCCCTGTCTTTTTTCTTGCCTTTTTCCTCATTTAGAGGAGTTTGCAATGTAGGAATCTCTGCTACTTTGGTTTGGACTAGAGGAATTTTCTCTTGCTGATATGTCATTGCTGGTTGCTTTGTGTCTGCCACTTCCTTGCCCTTAGAGATCCCTGTACCTAGTGTGCTAGTTTCTTGTACAGGCTACTGAGAAGTTCCAGCAGAGGATGTCCCAATTCCTGCTTGTTGAGGTAGCTTGAAAGATACCTGGCTCAAGGAGACGAATTGCGTAATTGCAGGTTGAAAAGAGTGATGGCATAGCACGTCGCTGTAGCTTCTCTGGCAAGGTGGCAGACTGTACGCTCTTGCAATCACCTGGACATAATTTGCATGGAAGACTGCTCACAGAGAAAAATGATGAAAATGACATTTTATCGTGTTTTTAACAAAATTTTGGCTTTGGCGGGTGATTTTGGCATTTATTGCATGGGTGACGTCAGCTAGATTAGACATGTTGTCGTTTAACGGATGGGTGGATGGTGACGTGGTGGTGATGTTAGCGAAGAGTCAGTGGGAGGGAGGTAAGCTATTTTGCCCGCACCGCTTATGGGCTGGGGCGGTTTCAGACGGGGGGGAAGCGAGCAGCGCGGACGGTCGACGTGTGGCATATGTACGGGAGCAATACCGCCGACTCCCCGGGGCTTAACTATCAGACGAAAAGGGGATCGCAATACGCGCGTGGACCGTCGGATGAGCAGGCCCAAATCTGACGGTGGGTGCTCTGTGAAGATAGTGGAGGGTAAATGCATGGGGGCCCGATATAATAAACGTTAATAAATCATGTCGAGGCTATGTTTATTGGTTGGCGGGGTGTTTAAGTTAGGTTATTAATTAACATGGGGTTAATTAATTCCTCATGTGCGCGGGGAATGGTTATTATAATGTTTCAAATAAACCTATAATTCCATTTAAAGCAACAATATATGGCTATAGTTTAGCCGGGGCTGGGAATAATAAAGTTTCAGGGTTTTGCATATATTAATATAATACAGGAAAGGGGAATAAGTACAGGGAGTTATACAATAATGTTAATAGTTAATATGAAAGTTTTTGAAAGTGAATGCGCGCTAAGCATAATGCTATAAAACTTAGGCAAAAGGGGAAAATGAGGGATTTTACACAAGAAATGTGGCTATTTTTCCTAAATAGAAATGGATCTTCACTTAGGCATCTGATGAAAAATGGGATGAGCGATTTTAAGGATATTAAGCAGATCTCAATACCTTTAAGGGAGATTAGTAAGTGACTTGGGGGAAAGACATGAAGGGGAGTTAGTAATAAAATCTGCCTCACTTGAGCTGCATCAAAATGTCTATCATGCAATTGTGATAGGGATAAGATTAACACCTTTTAAAAACAAAATCAATCACAAGAATGGTTCTGCAACATCATTTACCTACCCAACCTGCTTTGCCTAGCATTTTTTTCTTCTTTCTTTGGCTGCATTTGAACTGGCAAGCCCTCATTCTCTTCTTTTATTTTTACTTCAATCCTATCTAGATCTACCCTTATAACATCCAAGGGCTCAGGTTTAATAGTTGAGCTCCTTTACTTCTCTAACTATCTAGTTATCTGCCAAGATTGAACAGTTTGGACAGATCTATTCTCTATCTCTAAAACAAGAAAATTCAACCATGAACTAGCCAAGATTAAGCTGTTTGGCCATCCATCAATGGTGGCATAAGTCAACAAGCTGCACACTATCAGATTATTGCAAAAAATAGAATAGTAGTGGCAATTTGGACTTGCACACTTTCCTGGCCTATTGTTTGGGGTTCATTTCTTTCACTTTTTTGACCATTTCATTCTTTTTGCCCTTTGATTTTTCTTTTAGGGCATACCCTCTTTACATTTTTTAAATTTTTTGTTTTTGTTTTTTGGGAATATGGAAAACCTTTGCAACCAGACAAAAAGGTATGAACATATTGCAGAGCCCATCAATGCCAATCATGAAATATGACACCTATTGATATAGGAACCTAACATATTCCACCTCTTGTACTCCAAAGAAACATTTGGAGCTTTCTGCATATAATTGTTTCTCCTCCAATAGTTTGAGCACCCTGTAAACATGTTGAACATGATCCTTCCAAGACTTGCTATAGATTAGTATATCATCAAAAAATACTAACACCAATTTCTAAGGAAGGGTTTGAAAATGGAATTCATCAAACCTTGAAATGTAGAAGGTGCATTAGTAAGGCCAAAAGGCATGACCAAAAATGCATAATGACCCTCTTGAGTTTTAAATGCTGTTTTCAGAATGTCTTCAGTCTTAATTATGATTTGATAGTATCCTGAACGAAGATCCAACTTGGTGAAGTAAATTGATCCATGCAATTCATCCAATAATTCATTAATGACAGGAAGGGGAAATTTATCTTTAATAGCGAGCTTGTTGAGCTCCCTATAATCTAGACACATGTGCCATGATCCATCCTTCTTGTGCACCAATACTACTGGAGCAGAGAAAGAACTTTGACCAGGTTGAATTATCCCAGCCTCTAGCATTTCTACAACCATACATTCAATTTCACTCTTTTGGGCATAGGGATATCTGTAAGGCCTAATGTTTGGAGGAACACTTCCTAGAATCAAATGAATAACATGATCATGATCACGAATAGGTGGGAGGCCTTTGGGAGTCTCAAAGAATGATTGTCCAAGACTTTTTGGAGATCTGGAGAAATATAGGATTTCGATGTGGGAACCTCTAGTGAACATAATTGTGTAATTACTCCTCGTTGTTATTGCTTTAGAATATTTTTCATGCCGTTAGAGCTGATTATCTTTCCCAATTTCCTTGTGATACCCCTTAATTCAACTTCCTTTCCTTCCAAAAAAAATTTCAAGGAAAGTTCTTGAAAATTAAAAGCTATCATACCCAAATATTGTAGACATTGGACTCCTAGTACAACATCACCACTAGCCATTGGAATGGGAAGAATTGAACTATTCAATACATATTATCCCATGGATAGCTTGATATTATGGCACTTTCCAGAGCAATTTATGGTTCCTCCATTTGTAACGTTCACTTTCCACTCTAGTGCTAGATATAAGAAGCAATTCAATTCCTTGGCTATTTTACAACGAATTAAATTATGGGTACTGCTCGAATCAATCAACACTATTACATTTTTCTTCTTGATATGTCCTTCTATCTTGAGAGTTTGAGGAATGGTAATTCTAGCCAATGCATTACAAGATATAGTCAGATTCATTTCTTCTTTCTCTATGGTTTGTTCCTAGTGTATATCCTCTTCTTTTGATGTTTCTTGTTCCTTTTCTTCCTCCTCTTCACTATCTATGTAAAATAATTTCTTGTCAACATACTTATGACCTTTAGTGTATTTTCTATCACAACTATAACAAATACCTTTTGCTCTTTTTTCTTCCAATTGTTGTGGTGTCAAAATTGTAGGTTGTGGAAGACTAGGGGCAACAACACTTCTATCTTTATAGTTGTGAGTGGTAGGCTTCCTTGTTGCCATAATTTTTCTTTCAAATTTTCTTGCCAACCTGAATGCCTTCTCTAATGAATCAGGTTCCCAAAGGTGAACCTCATGTTGGGTGTTATCCTTTAATGTCCCTATGAACACATCAATCCTATGCTCCTCTGAAATATCTTTTACCCTTATATTGAATTTTTGGAAGTCCTCAATGTGCTTCACCATTGACCCCTTTTGTTTGAGATTTATCAATTGGTTAAAAAACTGTTGCTTTTTGTATCCTAATAATATGCTATCATTTCTTCCGTAAAAATTTCCCAACTGAAAATTTGTTTATGAGAGAAAATCCATTGATACCATACAAACTGATTGGGTTCCAAATATAGAGTTGCAATGCGTACCTTTTGTGTGTTTTTCACATTATGGAGATCGAAATATTGCTCCATCTGTAGTATCCATGTTACGGGATCCTTTCCATCAAAATTCCTCATATCGATATTTGGAACATGGTGGGTCTTCAATCCAACATTAGAGTCTATGAAATCATGATTAAGATTTATTTTGTTTTCATCATGAGTTTCCTTTACTACCCTTTCACCACTAGTAAGCATTTATTGTAGCAACTTTGTCAAATCTATCTTCAAATCTTCCATGTTTCCTGTAATTTTTGCTTCTATACCATCCATCTTAGCTTCCATGCCATTCATCTTAGCTTGCATGCCTTTCTTTAAACCATCCATCTTAGCTTCTTTTACTTTTTGTGAGAGTGAAATTTGTTGCACTTGGTCTCGTAGTTTTGATATATCATGTTGCATTTCTTCCTCTTTTTCATGAATCATGGTAGATACTTCAGGTTTCTTACTAGGTGTTTCCATTTTCTTTGTTTAGGGCATCAATTAATGATAATTATGCTTCACTATGTCCTTTGAATTCCTTCAAAATAAATTTTCAAACCAAGCTTATGCAAAAATTTAAAAATACTACACACCTTTTTTCACATTGTAGGAGCTCTATATTGAATCTGTTGTATCTCTATAATTGCAGATATCCAAGGTCTAAAATTGTGTCCTGTGGTAGCCCTCTGAGTCCTTGTTCCAACCCTACAAGTATGATCAATATTGGATTCTCCAAGAAAGTGTTATTCCAAATCTCCCACAATGACTTGATTATAGACTAGTTAAATAGAACAAACTTGTACGAAGTGCCACATGTCATTGTTTTAACCTTCAGACCTGAAAATGATACAAAAAACCTAAAGTACATCCTCTTCCTATAAATTTTTATGAAATTTCAATTTGATGCTGAGAGAAAAAGTTATGAAGATTTTCCCTAGGTCACCTATTTGCAATATAATTTGGGAGCCTGCAAAAACCCTAACTTCCTTGGATCATATCTCCGAAAATATAGCAAGACAAGATCATAAATTTGTACCTGAGGTTCATTAAGATTTCAAATCAAATGGATTTTAATTTCAGCTTCTGCAACGTCATATAAAAATATTTATAATGAAAATTCCATGATGACTTGTTTGAAGCAGTGAAACCTTACAATCAAAAGCTATGATACCAATTGTTATGCAATCAACTCACAAAATAGAAGAAAAGATAGATCAAATGAACAATTCTTGGATGATACAAATGACAAGACCTCCTTTCTATATATAGGAGTCTAAGGGGTCACAATATAATTAGAGTTGACATAACAATAATAATATAAGGGCACAACAATAACAATACTGGGCTTCTATGGGGCACAATAATAACAATAAGGGGCTACAATGACAATAATAATAAGAGAATACACTAGTATTATAAGGACCTAATAATATTTTTCACAATGTGACATTGGACCATGGTTGTCGAAATGTGACGTCAGACCATGAGACAATATTCTTCACAATGTGGCCTTGCTTTTTAACCATGGTTGACCATGTTTGACCATGAATGATTTTCATATTGAGAAAATCTCTCTCAAAATACGATGTTGGACCTTGGTTGACCATGGTTGATATTCATATTGAGACAAAATTTGTCACAATGTAGCATTGGACCATGGTAGACCATCTATGGTTGACCATGTTTGACCAATGTGGACCATGATTGACCATGGTTGACCATGTCTAACCATGATTGACCTTTTTTGGCCATGGTTGACCATGATTTCTTTCCACATTGAGAAAATATTTGTTACAAACCCATATTGGACTTATTACAAACCTAAGGGATTAATACACCTAACAGATTAATAAACCCAATGAATTTATATTATAAACCTAAGGGATTTATCCTAAACCCTAGGAATAATATTATAAACCCTATCAATAATATTATACCCTAGGAATATGAACCCTTAGATTAATAAACCCAAGGGATTGATATTATAAACCCAATGCACTAATAAACCCAAGGGATTAATATTATAAACCCAAGCTATATAAACCCTAAGATAAATATTAAAAACCCTAAAACAAACATGGTTGACCACGATCGACCATGGTTGATTTCCATATTGAGATAATCTTTGTCACAGTGCGACGTTGGACCATTGTTACCATGGTTGATTTTCATATTGAGAGAATCTTTCTCACAATGCGACATTGGACCCTTGTTGACCAGAGTTTACCATAATTGACGATGGTTGACGATGGTTCATTTTCATATTGAGACAATCTTTGTCAGAATGTGACGTTGGACTAAGGTTGACCATCATTGTCACAATGCAATGTTGGACCATGAGACAATCTTTGACACAATGTGACCACGACCATGGTTCTTTTTCATATTGAGACAATTTTTGTAGCAATGCAAAGTTGGACCATGGCTTAGAATGGTTGACAATCATTGACCTGGTTGACGATGGTTCACATATGGTTGATGTTCATATTGAGACAATATTTGTCACGATGTAATGTTGGTCCATGGTTGAACATGACTGACCATGATTAACCATAGTTGATTTTCATATTGACCATGATTGACCATGATAGACTATGGTTGACCACAATTTTTTAAGGTTGGGACAATCTTTGCCACAATGCAACATTAGACCATGGTGGACCATGATTGACCATGATTATAAGCCCAATGGATTTATATTAAACCCTAAGATTAATATTATAAACCCTATGAATAAAATTATACCTTAAGAATATGCCTTATATTAATACATCAAACAAATTGATATTATAAACCCAAGGGTCTAATAAATAATAATAATAAATATTTTCTAATAATAAAATAATTGATCCAATCTTTATAAATAAACATTAATAATTAATAATAGAAAAGCTTTGTGAATTAAAAGTGCCTTTTTGTTTTGGTAAGTGGATTAGTGGCTATAAATATCATATTATGTCTTTATTACTAGTGATTAGATAAATATCTACAATCCAACCAGAAATCATTAAATAAAACTTTAAATTTGGTTTGGTGTAAATGCACCTGATTTTTACAATAGTTTGAATACAACATCACACTAACTCCATGACATAAGAGGTTTTAAAATATATTAAATTACATTAACTTTAACTATCTTATTATTATTATTTTAATGAAAATATACAATAAAATAAAAGAACAAAATAATTTTTTTAATAAAATAATTTTTAGAATAATAATAATGATAATAATTCATAAATCCTAGGAAAAATATAATAGTTCATAAACTCTAAGCCATAACAATGATAAACTGTTAAAAATAATAAAAATGACAATTACAAATATTTAAACACAATATAAGTGTAGGCATATGTATAAGTGTTTACTTATTTTTGATGTCTATATGATCCATGAGCATTAAATATTGGATCCATATCTTGAACATACACCATAGTGTTTAACATTGGAAGTCATGTTTAATATAGATCTCATTAGAAATAACAATTTATAGTAAATGTGGAGAAATTCGCTGAAGGGTGATAATTTGATCAAAACAAATTAATAGCCTTAAAAGGAGCCTACTTAACTTATTATTCCTATAAACTATCAATTTTTTTTTCATTTCTTTTATTTTATTATATCAAATTCAACTTGAAAATATTTATTTTATATAAAATAAATATTATTTATATAAAATAGAATTCCCACATATATTTGTGGCTCATACTCATTTTTAAGATTTAAAAATTTAACATAAATTCTAATTTCGACATCCTCTATATCCATTTCTTTTAATAATTCTAACCTCTCTTTATAATAAAATGCAATGTAACATATATATATTCTAGTCTCTCTTTATATTAAAACTCAATATACCATATAAATTTTTTATTAAATATTTTTCAAATATATTATATGTAATAAAAACTTCCTTGAAACACATTTTTAATATTTTTATTTTAGAGAAAAGACGGTAACCCTTTTATTGTTTAAATTTATTTTTAATATATAAATGTATTTGCCCTCAACATTTGAACTGCTTAATTGAACAACTTACAACTAAGTTTCTTTCGAACTTACATGTGAACTGCTTAATTCAACAACTTACAGTTAAGGTTTTTTTCAAACTTTTAAGATGTTTTCATACCATTAAAAATAGTTTAATTTAAAAAGAAAAGGCAATTAAACTACTAAACTACTGTTGAAACCCGCCTCTCTGGGCTTTACATTTAGTTTGAAAATACTCTGCCGATTGAATTGCACTGTTATTATTGTGTATATAAAATGCTCAACAGTAGTTTAGTTTATAAATAATGAATTTATAAAGGTGAGGAAATTTTAGATGAGGGTTTAGTTTATAAATAATGAATTTATAAAGGTGAGGAAATTTTAGATGAGGGAGGAATAATTTGTTAAATAGTTTAAATAATAATGAAAGGAAATTTTTTATTTAGAAGTGTTGAGATGGAAATTATATATTTAATAGGATTTTATAAGAGGATGTTAGATTAAGTTCAGAAATTATTTTTTATTTTATATGAAATATGATTGAATGAAATAATGAAGATTATTTAACTGCACTAGAATGATTAGAGATTAATTTATTACAAGGGATAAGAGTTAATCATTGGTTTTTAGGATTTCAAATAAAGGTTTCCACGTGTTGCTTAGTTTTAATCTATCGTCACGATTCAAGTAGTTCTTTCTTTTTTCTATTTCTATGGCTTCCTCAATTTTTCTTTTGAGATAATGGTCCTCTTTTTTAATTAGTTTGGCCTCTTCCACGCAGATATAATGAAAGCAAAAGTGAACATGTTCCACTAAGGCAGATTTAGAGGTCCTTTCTCTTCTTAAGTCTGTTGTGTGTTCTTTGATTCTGATGTTAAAAGACCTACCTGTTTCGCCTATGTATTCTTTGCCACATGAGCAAGGAATAATATAAACACCTTTCTGAATGTTAGGGTTTATGGGATCTTTCACAGAGTTAAATAATTGTCTGATGGTGTTAGAAGGGGTGAAGGCTACATTAATATTGTGTTTCTTAAGAATTTTAGTAATTTTTTCAGTTGTGCCTTTTATGTATGGAATGGAGACTTTAGGAGTGAATGACAAATTTTGATCTTTATTGTTATTGTTATTCTTACTTAGGAATTGGTTCATAGCTTTCTTAATGGTGTTCTTATTATAACCGTTTAGTTCAAATACCTTGTGAACATGGTCAAGTTCCTAATTTAGATGGTTTGGGCTAGTAGTTTAGTTGTTTAATTAGCTTTTTTTTTTTTTTTTTTTTTTTTTTTTTAAACTAAACTTTTTTTAATTAGTATGAAAATATGTTTAAAAGTTCGAAAAAAAAGAAGAAGTTAATTGTAAGTTTGTTCAATTAAACAGTTCAAATGTTGAGAGCACAATACCTTTTAATTTTAAAAATTAATTTAAATAATAAAAAGGTTATTGTTTCTCATCTAAAAAGCAGAAAATATTAAAAAATTGTTTCAAGGAAGCTTTTATAAATTACTTTATAATTGTAATAAATAAATGAGAAAATTTGAATGTGCTGCTGCTGCTAGGTCTCGTGCCACTGCTGCTGAGCCTGCTCCCCAGGGCTTGTGACTCATGGCCCTTCGCCTACCATGGCCCCTCCGGATGCAACCCCAGAGGCAGCCGCTGCCCAGCTGCCCTTCTCTGCCCTAGCGCCCTCGCTCAACAATCTCAAAGTTTGTCAAGAAACTAGATGTTCTGCAAGAAGTGGTTCTCCCCCATGCTCTCCCTCGCTTGGCAGCACTTTCTCTGGCAGAACGAGGTCTCATTGAGCAATTAACTGGTCTCTGGCCCTCTCCAAAGATGGTGCAAAGGTGGGTCGAGCGAAACTGGTTCAATAAAATAAACGACAAAATTTCCATCCGCTTTTGTGGGAAAGGTATTTCACCTTCCACTTCAAATCAAGAGAAGACAATGATCTAATCTTTAGGAATGGTCCATACTTTATGGATTCCAGAGGCTTGTATCTCAACAAATGGACACTGGATTTTTATCCTAAATTGGATGTTCCTAGCGTGCTCCCAGTCTGGTTTGGCTCCCTCATCTCCCTCTCCATTGTTGGGGAGATGAATCGGTTGAAACCATTGGAAATGTTGTTGGAAAGTTTATTGATCGCGGTGAGCCAAAGGAAAACATGCAAGCTTGTGCCCGGGTATGTGTTGAAATTGATCTAGGCAAAGGCCTCCTAGAAGCCATCAAGCTCAAAGTGGAGGACTCGACTCACATCCAACAGTTAGACTACGAACAGATCCCGTTTAAATGCAAGGTATGTCATGAATATGGCCATTTTACTAATCGCTGCACTAAATCAGTTGATGTTGAAAACGTTTCACAAGATGAGCAATGGGAAACTGTTAAAAAAAAGAAGACTGCTTCCATCCATAAGGCAAACCTTGAAGTTGTTCCTCCCAAGGCTAATCACACAGCCTCCCCCTCCGCCTCCTCATTGGATCCTCTCCTCAACTCTTCCACCCCCGCCCCTCAGCTCCCCCCTCCAAAAACTTCCTTAGAATCATCCAACCTCTTTTCCACCATTTCCCCCCCTGAAGATAACCCACCCGACCCCCCCCACCCCCCCCCCCCCCCCCCTCCATCCATGCCTCTATCCCAAGTTGATACTAATGCTCCCATCTCCCCTATGCTAAATTCTTCTTCCTTTTCCCAAGATCCTCCCTCCACTAGATCAACCATGAGTTCCTCTAAAGAGCATGGTGTAAATTTGGACACAAAAAACAAAACAAGGGCCAAGAAGGAAGTCTACAAAGCAGCAGAGAGATGAAAATGCTCAAAAAGACATTGCCATGGGCACGCAGAACCCCATAGAAACTTACATTTTGGGGCAAAATAGTAAAGAGGTAGCACATAAGGAACAAGGAGGGCGAGCAACTCTTCGTATCCCTCACATTCAATGATGAAATCCCTATCTTGGAATAGCAGGGGATTAGGGCACCCCTCCAAAATTGCTGCTCTAAATGATCTGATAATTCATGAGAAACTAGAAATCCTAATGCTATAAGAAACAAAACAAGGACACCAAGAAATGAAAGGAATCATTGATCGGCTCAAGTAGTATGAAGGTTGCATATGCGAGTCAAGGGGCACCTTCAGAGGAATTGCAACCCTTTGGAATCACAACATTTTGAAACACACAACAAATACAATTAGCCAGTATTGGATTAAGGTCACTCTAGAGAGCCTAACAGATAGCAAAAGAATTGTTATCTACAATATCTATGTGCCCAATCACTACAGAGACAAAGAACAATGTTGGACTTCCCTCAAAGCAGACATAGATGAAGAAGAAAATAACAATATTATCCTTGGTGGAGATCTCAATCTCATACTCCACACCAACAAGAAAAGAGGAGGTTGTTTTCCACATGACCCTTGTAGAACATGGCTGGAAACCATCATGCAGGACCACGATCTAGTTGTTGTTGCACCAAAAAATCTCAGATTTACTTGGAATAACCGTAGATTGGGAAAATATAATATCATGGAGCGACTAGACAGGATTTTAGTGAATGTTTCGCTCCTCTCATCTTACTCCACCACATATGCTATTGTACTCCCCTATTCAGCGTCTGATCATTATCCCACAACTCTTGTTATCGAAGCCCACTGTCCCTTTGGGCCAATTCCATTTAAATATAGTCCACTGTGGAGCAACATTCTCACTGTTGACCAGATTGTCAAATTCACATGGAGTCAGCACATAGAAGGGTCGTTGGGATACATATGGGAAAACAAGCTAAAAAGGACCAAAAGCGCCTTGAAGGAATGGGCAAAAAATCATTACAAGGAACTTGAGAAAGTTAAAACTGAAACAAAAAGCAAATTGGAGAAAGTTCACAACATAATAGAGGAAAGAGGGCTCTCCCAGGAATACAAAGCACTCAAAAGCGATCTCTACTTCCAGCTATATCGTGCCCATAAAGCAGAGGAGAAAAAATGGAGAATAAAATCAAGACAACTATGGCTACAAGGAGGTGACAAAAACTCTGCCTTCTTCCATAAACAGGCCACTGTTAGGAAAATAAAAAACAACGTTACCTCCATCACCGATGCTGCAGGTAATTTCCAAACCACACAAGATGCTATTAGAAAGGTTGCCTAAGAACATTACAATATCCTCTTAATTGAGACAAAATAAGCTGAAGATTACTCAGATCTTCTACAACACCTTCTCACGGAGATCAGTGAGGAAATCAATGAAAATCTAACCAAGGAAATTGAAGAAGCGGAAATACAAAGAGCTATCTAGACGCTCCAGCCAGACAAGGCTCTTGGCCTAGATGGTTTCCCCATCTGCTTCTATAGAATCTACTAGGGAATAATAAAAAAAGACCTTGTTAAGATGATAAAATGGATCCAACGCAAGTGCAAAATCGGAGGTTTCACCAATGCCACCCATCTTTCCCTCCTCCCTAAAGAGAATCGACCTTCATCTTTCTCCCGATTTCGGCCTATTTCACTTTGCAACTCCTCATATAAAATTATGACCAAAATCCTTACTACTCGTCTTAAACCACTTCTCCCCTTGCTCATCTTTGAGAATAAAGGAGGATTCTTAGCCAATAGACAAATTTATGACTCCATTCTTCTTGTCCAAGAGGTAATACACTCCAGCCAAACTAGGAAAGGAAAAGGTTTCATTTTAAAACTGGACTTAGCCAATGCCTTTGACCAAGTTATGCACTCATTCCTCTTTGTTGTTCTAAAGAAAATGGGATTTGTTGCGCCCTTCCTCGACCTTGTCAAAGCATGCATTTCAGGTCCTTAGATCTCTCCTCTCATCAATGGTAGACCAGGGCCTTCTTTTCAATCGTCTCGAGGATTAAGACAAGGCTGTCCCCTTTCTCCTTACCTGTTAATCTTGATTGCTGAGTCCTTCAGTCTATAATTGGCGTATCAATCTTATCACTGGTATTAAATTTGGAAATGGATTCAAAACATAAATCATTCTCAACTTTTTGATGACACACTTTTAATGGGAGGAGCCTCCAATATCATAGCTCGTCGATTCAAAACTCTCTTAGACAAATATATGACCTACTCCAGAGGTATGGTCAACTAGCTCAAGAGCTGCAACTATGCTGGAACACATCTGCTCAAACTCTTCATAACATTACCAACACATTTGTGGTCCCTTACAAGTTAGATTGGGGGAATTTCTCTTATCTAGGCATGCTAGTGAGTGCTGGTCCTCCGAAAAATGAAGTATGGGACACGATCATAGATAAAATGAAAATAAAAGTGCAGCAACAGGGCTCTTCTTGGCTTAATCCAGCAGGACGCCTCATTCTTCTTAAATCAAGTCTTTCTTATTTGCCCTTATATCGATTTACACTTGTGTAAGCTCCTGCCAGTTTTCATCACAAAGTGGAAGCCACCCTCCGTCACTTTCTTTGGCAAGGGGGGAAAATGAAAGAGAGAAATACAACCTTATAAATTGGAAACAAGTTATTCAACCCCAGGAACATGGAGGTTTAGGAATCAGATCACCAAAGCTCTTAAATCTGGGTTTTGGTGGCAAGATTGTGTGGAGACTCATTAGTGGCCAGTCAGCTTGGTGGAAAAAGGTGTTGGAAGCCAAATACCTTAATTCTCCATGGCAACACCTATTGGATCATGGTATCCCTATTAGAGCTTGCTCTAAAATCTAGGGGTTGTGCAAGAAACCAATTCCCTTTCTTGCTCAAAACATTTCCAAGGTTCCCAAGGGTGGCAACAATATCAGAATTGGGGCAGACAGAATAATGCGCCAATAGCCCATCAACAACCAACCTGGAACTCATCAGATTCTATCCTTTCTCGACAACATGGGGCTACATTATTTGGACCAGATATCTCAGTGGGACATTCACTCACAATTATGGATAGGACGGATCTTCCCAACAATACCCACTAATCTTGAAGCAAGTCTTGTTAATCTTCAAACCCATCTCCATGGCATTGCCCCTACCAAAAAAAACAGTGATGATGGCTTCCGTTGGGACCCTTCAAGCTCCAACTACATAGTCAAAGCTGCTTACCAACATATCTGTACCAATGAATATCCCATGCACATTTGGGCACATTGGAAAACTTCTTGGAAATCAAAGGCCCTTCCAAAAATAAAATTTTTCATTTGGGTCCTCCTAAAAGGGAAAGTCCTCACTTCAGACAATCTACAAAAACGTGGTATAATTGGCCCATCCCACTGCCCAAACTGTCAAGCAGCTGAATAAACCATCCAACACCTTTTCATTGCTTGCCCCTTTGCTACTGCCTGCTGGAAAGAATTTTTTCCAAACACCCATCTCCCCTGGGGTTCCCACAACTCCATTATTGAATTTTTGCATCTTTGGAAGAGGAAATATCCTTGGCAACGCAAGAAGAACAATATTGCTAGAAGAGTCTAGAATGCTCTCCCCTGCTCTCTTCTATGGAACATATGGCTAGCGCGCGTATGATCTTCAAAGACAAAGAAACCAACACCAAGAAATTTTGTAGCAAGGCATGGAGCCTTACATTGGAAGCAATATTTGTCAAAAGTCAAAGGAAAATTGACATCGCCAATCTATGTGTCGAAGAAAGGAATTTCATAGGGTATTTGTTGGATAAAAGCAATAGTGGCCAAAGTAGGAGTGACATTAGCAGTCAACGCAACAACTCTAATTATAGTTGGAAACTTAGAATGAAAGATGAGAAGTTTTCTATCTGGCTTAGAAACTGTAACACACATTATATTTTCTTTGATGGGGCCTCCAAATCTAACCCACGAATGGCCAGGGTTAGCGGAATCATTTACAATGCCAATGGAGATATTAAATCTTATTATGAATGGGGATTAGGCCCCCACTTCAATAATAGGGCTGAAGCTCTCGATCTATGTAGAGCCTCTAACCTACACCTCACCATCCATTATTACCTACTGTTTTTCATCACTTACCTCTCTCTTTTGCCTCCTTTTCAATGTAAAACCACCCAGATCATTACATTAGATGTCATTAAGCATGATCAAGTGAGCTTTTCTAATGTGTGACTGTTTTGTTTAGATTTTGACATATTTACAGGCATTCCGCAGCCATCTGCCGATTCCGCAGCCATCTGGTGATTCCGCAGCC
>APFE030106418.1:0-50252 GCA_000404065.3 Pinus taeda | reverse complement strand
CCTCTTATGTCATGGAATTAGTGTGATGATGATATTCAAACTATTGTAAAAATAAGGTTTGGACTTACATCAAATTAAATCGAAAGTTTTCTTTAATGGTTCCTTGTTGGATTGTAGATATTTCTCTAATCAATGGTAATAAAAACATAATATGACATTTATAGCCACTAATCCACTTACCAAAACAAAAAGACACTTTTAATGCACAAAGCTTCACTATTATTAATTATTAATATTTATTTATAAAGATTGGATCAATTATTTTGCTGTTAGAAAATATTTATTATTATTATTTATTATATCATTGGGTTTGTAATATCAATCCATTCGGTGTATTAATCTAAGGGTTCATATTATTAGGGTATCATATTATTCATAGGGTTTATAATATTAATCCTAGGGTTTAATATAAATCCCTTGGGTTTTTAATCATGGTCAACGATGTTCAACCATGGCCCATTGCCACATTGTGACTAAGATTTCCTTAATATGAAAATAAACCATGCTCAACCATGTTCAATCATAGTCAACCATGGTCCACCATGGTCCAATGTCACATTGTGACAAAAAAAATTATGGTCAACCATGGTCTATCATGGTAATCATGATTAATATGAAAATTAACCATGGTCAATCATGGTCAGTCATGGTCAACCATGGACCAATGTCACATTGTGAAAAATATTGTCTCAATATGAACATCAACCATATGTGAACCATCGTCAACCATGGTCAACCATGGCCAACGATGGTTAACCATTATCAACCATTGTCAACCATGGTCCAACATTGCATTGTGACAAAAATTGTCTCAATATGAAAATCAACCATGTTCAACGATGGTGAATAACCATGGTTACATTGTTTCAAAGATTGTCTCATGGCCCAACGTCACACTGTGAAAACCATGGTCAACCTTAGTCAAACATCACATTATGACAAAGATTGTCTCATTATGAAAATCAACCATGGTCAACCATCATCAATCATGGTCAACCAGGGTCTAATGTCTCATTGTGAGAAAGATGCTCTCAATCATGGTCAAACATGGTAACAATGGTCCAATGTCACATTGTGACAAAGATTGTCTCAATATGAAAATCAACCATGGTCAACCGTGGTCAACCATGTTTGTTTTAGGGTTATTAATATTTATCTTAGGGTTTATATAGCTTGGGTTTACAATAATAATCCCATGGGTTTATTAGTGCCTTGAGTTTATAATATCAATCCCTTGGGTTTATTAATCTAAGGGTTCATATTCCTACGATATAATATTATCGATAGGGTTTATAATATTATTCCTAGGGTTTAAGACAAATCCCTTGGGTTTATAATATAAATTCACTGGGTTTATTAATATATTGGGTGTATTAATCCCTTATGTTTATAATAATGCCAATATGGGTTTGTGACAAATATTTTCTCAATATCGAAAGAAATCATGGTCAACTATGGCCAAATTAGGTCAATCATGGTTAGCCATGGTCAACCATGGTCAGTCATGGTCCACATTGGTCAAACATGGTTGCCCATGGTCAATTATGGTCTACCATGGTCCAAATTCACATTGTGATAGAGATTGTCTCAATACCAATATCAACCATTGTCAACCAAGGTCCAACATTGTATTTTGAGAGAGATTTTCTCAATATGAAAATCAATCACGGTTAATCGTGGTTAATAAGCATGGTCACATCGTGACAAAAATTTTATCATGGTCTGACATCACATTTCGATAACCATGGTCAAATATGGCCAACCATGTTCCAACATCACGTTCTGACAAATATTGTCTCAATATGAAAATCAACCATGGTCAACCATGGCAAACAATATTCAATCATGGTTAGCCATGGTCAACCATGGTCCAATGTCACATTGTGACAAATATTGTCTCAATATGAAAATCAATCATGGTCAGTCATGGTCCAATGTCACATTGTGACAACGATTGTCTCAATATGAACATCAATCATGGTCAATCATTGTCAACCATGGTTAACCATGGTCAATCATGATCAACCATGGTCAACCATGGTCCAATGTTGCATTGTGACAAATATTGTCTAAATATGAAAATCTTCCATGGTCAATCATGGTCAATAACTATGGTCATCCATGGTCAACTATGGTCCAATGTCACATTGTGACAAATATGGTCTCAATATGAAAATCAACCATTGTCAACCATGGTCAATCATGGTTAATCAAGGTCTAACGTCGCATTGTGACAAATATTTTCAACCATTATCAACCATCGACAACCATCATTAACCATTGTCAACCATGGTCTAGCATCACATTATGACAAAGATTGACTCAATATGAAAATTAGCCATGGTCTGCCATGGTCAATAACCATGGTCACATTATGTCAAAGATTGTGTAATGGTCCAATGTCACATTGTGACAACCATGGTCAACCATGGTCCAATGTTGCATTGTGACAAATATTGACTCAATATGAAAATAAACCATGGTTAACCATCATAAATCATGGTCACATAGTCAACCATGGTCCAATGTCGCATTGTGGAAACGCTTTTCTCAATATGAAAATCAACCATGGTCAACCAAGTTTGTTTTGGGGTTTATAATATTTACCTTAGGGTTTATATATTTTAGGTTTACAATATTAATCCCTTGGGTTTATAGTGTCTTGGATTTATAATATCTATCCCTTGGGAATTATTAATCCAAGGGTTCATATTCTTAGGGTATAATATTATTGATAGGGTTTCTAATATTATTCCTAGGGTTTAATGTAAATCCCTTGGGCTTATAATCCATTGGGTTTATAATATAAATTCCTTGGGTTTATTAATCCCTTGGGATTACTAAGCCATTAGGTTTATAATAATCCCAATATGGTTTTGTGACAAATATTTTCTCAATATGGAAAAAACACATGGTCAACTATGGTGAACCATGGTTAACCATGGTTAATCATGGTCAACATTGGTCAAACATGGTTGACCATGGTCAATTATGGCGTACCATAGTACAACACCACTTTGCGACAAAGACTGTCTCAATATGAATATAAACCATGGTCAACCAAGGTACATTTTCATATTATTAGAAATATTTTCTCAATATGAAAATAAATCATGGTTAACTGTGGTCAATCATGGTCAATAACCATGGTCACATTGTGACAAAGATTATCTCATGGTCCAATGTCACATTTCAAAAACCATGGTCAAATGTATCATTGTGGCAAAGATTGTCACAATATCGCATTGTGACAGAAAATCTCTCAATACGAAAATCAATCATGCTCAACCATGGTCCAATGTCACATTGTGACAAATATTGTCTCAATATGAAAATCAACGATGGTAAACCATGGTCAATCATGGTCCATTGTCACACTATGACATAGATTATCTCAATATGAAAATCAACCATAGTCAACCATGTTTAATCATGGTTAATAATGGTCAATAACTATGGTCACATTGTGAAAAAGATTTTTTGATGGTCCACGTGTCATAATGTGACAACCATGGTCATCCATAGTGAACCATGTTCCAATTCTACATTGTGACAAAGCTTGTCTCAATATGAAAATCAATCATGGTTAACCAGGGTCCAACACCACATTGTGACAAAAATTATCTCAATATGAAAATAAATCATGGCCAACCATGGTCCAAGGTCTCATTGTGACAAGTTGTCTCAATATGAAAGTCAACTATGGTCAACCACGTTTGTTTTAGGGTTTATAATATTTATCTTAGATTTTATACTCATTGGGTTTATAATATTAATCCCTTGGGTTTATAATATTAATCCCTTGGGTTTAATATTATTCCCTTTGGTTCTTAGTATTAATCCATTGGGTTTATTAAGCCGTAGATTTATAATATAAATCTCTTAGGTTTATTAATCTAAGGGTTGATATTCTAAGGGTATGATATTGTTGATAGGTTTTATAATATTAATTTTAGGGTTTAACATAAATCCCTTGTGTTTATATTCCTTTGGGTTTATAATATAAATTACTTGGGTTTATTAATCCCTTAGGTTTATAATATTAATAGTCACTTATGTTTTTAATATTAATCCCAAGGGTTTATAATCTTAATCTCTTGGGTTCTCAATATCAATCCCTTGGGTTTTTAATATTAATCCCCTAGGTTTATTAATCCTTTAGGTTTATAATAATAATCCCTTTAGTTTATTAATCTTAGGGTTTACATTCCTATGGTTTAATATTAATGCTAGGGTTCAATGTTATTCCTTTGGGTTTATAGTTCCTTGAGTTTTATAATATTTATCTTAAGGTTTATATCCCATGGGTTTATAATATTAATCCCTTGAGTTTGTGACAAATATTTTCTCAATATGGAAATCAATCATGGTTAACCATGGTCAACAATGATCAATAATGGTCAACATTGGTCAAACATGGTCAACCATGGTCAATTATGGTCTACCATGGTCCAATGTCACATTGTGACACAGATTGTCTCAATATGAAAATTAACCATGGTTTATAAAATTAATCCTAAGATTTAAAATAAATCCCTTGGGTTTATAATCATGGTCAACCATGGTCCAATGTCGCATTATGACAAATATTTCCTCAATATGAAAATCAACGATGGTCAATCATGTTCAACCATGTTTATTTTAGGGTTTATGATATTTATCTTAGGGTTTATATACTTCAGTATTACAATATTAATCCCTTGGGTTTAATACTATTCCTTTGACTTTTTAGTATTAAACCCTTGGGTTTATTAATGCCTTGGGTTCATAATATAAATCCCTTGGGTTTATTAATCTAAGGGTTCATATTCCTAGGGTATAATATTACTGATAGGGTTTATAATATTAATCGTAGGTTTAATGTAAATCCATTGGGTTTATAATATAAATTCCTCAGGTTTATAATATTAATAGTCACTTACATTTATAATATTAATCTCAATGGTTTATAATACTAATAGCTTAATTTCTCTATATTAATCCCTTGGGTTTATAATATTAATCCCATTAGGATTATAAAGCCAAGGAAATAATATTAAACCCAATGGAATAATATTAAACCCTAGGAATATGAACCTTTAGATTAATAAACCCAAGAGAATAATAAAGCCAAGTAAATAATATTAGACACCGAGAGCAATTATGCTTGGGTTTGTAATATTAATAATCTCTTGGGTTTTTAATATTAATCCCAGGGTTTTTTAATATTAATGTATTGGGCTTAACGATTTCTTATGTTTGTAATATTAAAAACCCCTTGGGGTTTTAATATTAATTCCTTTGGTTTATTATTATGCCCTTGGATTTTCAATATTTATTTCTTGGGTTTATTAATTCCTTGGTTTATTGATCCTTTGAGTTTATAATTTAGCCGGGAGGCTCATTCTATATCCCAGTGTGAAGGCAATGTGTAAGTATGCCCATCCATCTTAAAATAGAAATAACATATTCTCTAAATATAATAACATGTCAGCTATAATAAAAACAAAAAAAATATGTTATGCATATTGTATTAGCTATTCAAATGACCTAATATAATTTCATGTAAAGTAATTATAAGTAAAATTATGTGAGTAAGATGTTTAAACCTTATACTTTTCAAATATATTTTAACACATGATATCAACTTCATATAAAAAAATGTTAAAATAAAATATTTTAATGTTGTATACAATAAAATATCCAATGTGATTTATGAATATAATATTTTAATATGAATTAATATTGACGTATATTTTAATGTGATTTTTTTTTTCTTTTTTTTCTTTTTTTTTTTTCGCTCTAAAATATGTTTGCACCTAAAGAAATTTGATCCCTCTCAGGTCATGTTAGATCTGTGCTTAAGATGGATCTATGATGATATTAATCCCATTGGTTTCTTAATTCCTTTGGTTTATAATATTAGTAATCCCTTGGGTTCATGATTCCTTGACTTTATAATCTTAGAATTTTTTATATTAATATTAGATTTGATATATTAATTTAAATTTATTTTGATGGCAATAATATCTGATTTTTTGAAAAGACTATTTTTCTGAACAACTGCACTCCCGTGACCTACCCCGCGCGCTTGCCTCCTGTAGTTGCCCTGCCTGGCAGACTGTTATTGTCAAGCCCCCTTTCTCTCCTCTGGCCTCCTGCTGGCGGGTTCCTTTCGCACTGACCTCTCTTTTTCTAGGTTTGTCATCCTTTTGCTGTTGAGCTCTCCTCTACCTAATGTCTCATCAGTCGGGGGATGGCTCTTCTTCTCCAAATGGCCAATCAAACCAATAAACAACTTTCGCCTCCTTAATAGTTGATCAGGTAGTTCCAAAAGCCAGACTAGTTGCAAGTAAATTTGTTAAAAAATTAGATGAAATTCCTGAAATAGCCTTACCCCCTACTCTACCTCGAAAATCAGCCATTTCTCTAGCCGAACGGGGACTGGTTGGGTAGTTCACAGGTCTGTGGCCCTCCCCCAGAGCAGTACAAAAATGGGTGGAGAGAAACTGGAGCACAATATAGAAGGGAAAATTGCTATCAGGTTATGTGGAAGGGGCTACTACACATTTCTATTTGAATCTAAAGAAGATAGGAACCTTATTTTCAGGAATGGACCATATTTCATGGATTTGGGAGGCCTTTATTTGAATAGGTGGTCTCCGGACTTTGATCCTGAGATGGACATCCCAAACGCAGTGTTGGTTTGGGTTAGGTTTCCGCATCTCCCACTTCACTGTTGGAGGAACGAATTAGTCAAAGCTATAGGGAACACAGTGGGCAATTATATTGATAGATGTGAACCAAAAGACAACATGCACGCTTGTGCCAGGATATGCGTGGAAGTAGATTTGGGAAAAGGGCTCCTGGAGGCAATGAAACTCAGGGTGGACTAGTGGATGCACATCCAACAGCTGGACTACAAGAAAATCCCCTTCAAATGTAGGGTATGTCACGAGTATGGTCATTTCGCTAATAGATGTAGTAAGCTTAAGGATGTAGAGACAGCGGAGAATGCAAAAACCCAAGAAAATAATTGGGAACAAGTGAAAAGGAAGAAAACTAGTAATAAACAAAATGCCCAGAACCCTACTCAAGCAAATGAAAATACTGCTACTTCCTCTCACCCCCTCATCATCTGAGCTCCTCCGATTGAACCATCTTCTAATCCCTTCGAACTTCTTGAAGATGACCCTCCATCTCCTCACTCCCCTCCCTAGCTAAATGCTAATGCTAGTGCTTCCTCCCCAGCCCCCAACTTCTCGCCTCCCCACCCCCCTCAATTGATAGAATCCTCACCAGAAACAAAGTCAAAGAAACAACTAATACATTGGAATAACCAAAGAAAGTCGGGAGGAAATCCAACAAGGAAGTTAGAGATGAGGTTACAACAAAGGACATGGCTATCAGAACTCAACAAGCTATGGACACCTTCTTGGGCAAATAGAAAGGAGTGGGGAGAAAAAGCAGCCAAAGGACAAGGCTGGGAACCACCATAAACCAAGTAAATAATGATCTCGATCTCTTGGAACAATAGGGGGTTGGGTTCTGCCTTAAAACTCAATGCAACAAGAGATCTAATAAAGTAGGAACAACCATATATTTTAATGATCCAAGAGACCAAAATTAATAACTGAGAATTTCAAAATTTGATAGCAACCCAAAAAAATTATGAATGAATAGCGATAGATTCAAACGGGGCATCATGAGGCATTGGTACGTTGTGGAATAAATGGAACTGGAAAATTATTAGCCAAAACTCAACAATAGCTGGGTAAGGACAGATCTAATAAAGAAGAATACAAGCATCACATATACGGTTATAAATATGTATTCATTGAATCATTATAGAGACAAAGCCTTATGTTGGGAGTCTTTAAAAGAAGAGGTGCAAGATGTCCAGATTGACAACCAAATAATAGGAGGGCACCTAAATCTAATCTGAAATATAGAGGAAAAGCTAGGAGGCAGATTCATAGGAGATCCGTCAAGAGATACCATGGAGGATATTATTGCAGAACATAAGTTCCTTGACATCCATCCCAACAACGGAAAATTCACATGGAGCAACAAAAGAACGAGCATTCATAACGTAAAAGAAAGGCTTGATAGAATCTTGATCCAGGAGGATATTACAACAAGTTTCTCGTCCATAAAGAGTAAAATCGTGCATGCCTCGGCTTCCGACCATAAGCCAGTCGCGCTCATTTTGGATAAGTGGGAAAATCAAGGTCCGATTCCATTCAAGTACAACAAAATTTGGGACAACAAGGGCAGCTTCAGAAATTTGATCAAAGAGAGCTTGGAAGAAGAGGTTCTGGGCTCCCCACAGTATGTTTGGGAGACTAAACTCAAAAATGTAAGAGGAAAAATTAAACCGTAGGCCAGAGAATAAGCTTTAAGGGACAAGCAACAAAAATCAGAGCTGCAAGACAAGCTGGAGAAGTGGAACAAAGAAAAGGAAAGTAGCAAGAAATTGATCAAGACAAAGGTCATGAAGCAAAAAATGTTTGTGGCTCTCTATCAGTAAAATAGAAATGAAGAGGAGGAAATTAGACAAAAATCCAGATGTCTATGGATCCAAGCTAGGGACAAGAACACAACCTTTTTTCACAACAACCTCAAGATTCGCCGTGTAGGCAACCAAATTGAAAATATCCATGTGGCAGGACAGGAAATCAAGGAGAGAGAGGAAATAAAAGAAGCAACTTTTAACCACTTCAAATCCCTCCTCACAGTTGAGGACCAACAAGTGGACAACACTGATTTTCTTCATCAAATTAGCAACAAGGTCAGCGATCAGAAAAACAGTGAGCTCGAGAAGGAGGTAACAGCGGAAGAAATAAGGAAAGCTATTTGGAGCATGCATCTAGAAAAAGCTCCAGGCCCCAATGGATTCACCATCGCCTTCTACAAGAGCCATTAGGAGACAATCCAAAAAGGCCTGGTACGTATGATCAAGAATATCTTCAAAAAGCACAAAGTGGGGGAAAACACAAAAACTTCTCACCTGGCCCTTATCCCTAAGGACCCAAATCCAGTCTCCTTTGATAGATTCAGGCCAATTTCCCTTTGCAACTCTTCTTATAGAAATCATCAACAAGATCTTGGCAAACTGTCTAAAAAAATCCTTCCTTGTATCATTTCAGAGAACCAAGGGGGCTTCGTCCCAAAAAGGAAAATAACGGACAATGTGATTCTCATACAAGAAGCCATACACAATAGCGTCCAAAACAACAAAAGGGGAATGGTTATAAAGTTGGATATGGTTAATGATTTTGACCATGTCTGCCATCATTTTATTTTTGTAGTTCTACAAAGGTTTGGCATTTCAAACAAGTTTATTGGGATCATCGAAGCATGCATCTCCAACCCATGGATTGCACCTCTGATTAATGGAAGACCCACTAGATACTTTCGCAGCTCTAGAGGACTGAGGCAGGGATGCCCACTCTCTCCTTTTCTGTTCATCATTATGGTAGAAACACTTAGCATTTAGCTGGAAAATCAACGTTTGAGAAGGGAGATCACAGGCATAAAAATTGCTTGAGGTGTTAAAGAAATTAATCACTTTTTGTTTGCAGATGACACCCTTTTGATTGGGGGAGCATCCAGTATAATTGCTAGAAGGTTCAAAAAGGTGTTGGATGACATCCTAGCTATCTCTGGAGGTCTTTTGAACAATAAAAAATGTAGAATATACACTTGGAATGTGCCAAACAACATCATTCAAAGGATTTCCCAAATAATGGAAATCCTAGTTCAACAAAATTGGAGACACTTCATATATTTGTGATTACCACTGGCCAAAGAAGGGATTAAAACAGAGACTTGGAATAAACAAATCGAGAAAATAAGAGGGAAAATCCAAAGCTGGGGATTGATGTGGTTAAACTTGGCTGGTAGAACCATCTTAATCAAAGCGCTCCTTTCGGCTTTGCCTATCTACCAGTTTTCTTTAATTTTGGCTCTAGCTAGCATCCATAAACAAATGGAGCTCATAATCAGAGGCTTCCTTTGGCGGGGGGTGGGAGACAGGATTCCAAGAAGTTCAGTTTGGTTCGGTGGGATCATGTCACTCTTCCATTTGAATATGGAGGTATCTCCATCCGTCTCCCAAATATAACAAACAAAGCTCTTGGTATAAAATTAGTCTGGCGCATGCTAATTGGTCAGGACCAGTGGTGGGGAGAAGCCTTGGCTAGAAAATACCTCAATGGATAGAGGTATTCACTAATTAATGGGCTGATCTCGGACCACCCTTGTAACCAAATTTGGAGACTTATCAAAAAAACCATCCCCCACATCCAAGATCAACTCTAAAAAAATCATGGAAATGGAGAAAACACCTCCATCTGGAATGACAGAATCATGGGAGCAGCCTCGGTAAAAGGACACCACAATCTGAAAGATGTTCATGACTGGATGGAGGAGAAGGGCATATCTTCCTTATACTCTATTTCAAAATGGGATAAAAATAGATGGACTGCTTGGAAGAGGCCATCTCTCCCAAATCGCCTCTTTGATCCATGGGAAGAATTGAAAGCACTTCTATATGGCTCAGCTCTGATAAACAAATAGAAGAGGGATACCTATATCTGGGATCCCAGCGGAGGAGACTACTCTGTCAAATCTGGTTACAACTTCCTTCGCAATTATAGCAACGTCGATAAGTGGAGCCTCTAGCCTGTTGTTTCGAAGAACGCTTGCATTCCTAAAGTCAAGTTCTTCGTGTGGACCCTGTTAAAAGGGAGGATTCTCACAGCAGAGAATTTGAGGAAAAAGGGCATTCATGGGCCGTCAATGTGTGTCCTTTTCCATTCTGAAGAATAGAGCTTTCAGCATCTATTCTTGAAATGTCCCATAGCCAGATAGTGCTAGAAACAAGTTATCAGCCCCCTCGAATTGAATATTGAGCCAATTGTGCAACTGTCTTTGTTATTAAAAAATTACGCTCATAGCTATCCCCATGCAAAGCGAAACAAGGCTGCCATCATAAGTTCTTGGAAATGTCTCCCCTCCACACTTTTCTAGCACATCTGGTTTGCCAGAAATAAGTGTATCTTCAAGGGTAAGAAACCAAATTCAGGGACTATGCTTTCCAAAACTTGGGCCCAAATTACGGAAATGCTCAACGCCAAAGGTATGCTTCCTCCGGATCAAACCAATTGGATACAAGCAGAAAAGGTTTGGTACAATAAGATTCCATTGGATGGCATAGCCAAGAATTATATTTCAAATAATGTTGGAAACAAACAAGCAAATTGGAAGCTACGGGGAAATGAAAGGGATGTAGAGGAATGGATCAAAAACCAAAAAAAATTCTTTCTCTTCTTTGATGGAGTGTCAAAGAACAACCCTGGAAGAGCTGGGGCGGGTGGGTTAATTCTGGATTAGCAAGGTGAAACAATATCAACATTCGAGTGGGGGCTTGGGACTCTATCAAACAATAGGGCAGAGGCTTATGGTTTGTTAATGGGAACCAGTCTCCTCACAAAGCTCCAAGCCAAAGATCCAATTATTATCTGAGACTCTGCTATTATAATAGCAGCAATGGATTCTGGAAGAGAATTTAAAAATCTAGCCTTGAATAAGATAACACAAAGAATCAATGATAATGTCAACCTGTTAGGGAAAGTGGTCTATAAACACGTGCTAAGAGTTCATAACAAAGCAGTATTGAGTAGATGCCTTAGCCAACAAGGCGGTGGATAGAGAGGTTGGGACAACAAAAGAAAATAATGTTGTCTACGAAAAACCAATACCATAACCAGTGTTTTGGGGTAATATGGCCCATAACAAAAATCTTGGGAAAAAGCATCACTCATGGGGAAAAAAAGGAACTCGGTACTATGTAGACCTAGAACATGATTTTCTAGCATATGACAAACTCAAGAAACAAGGATATTTGACTAGAGCAGCACGAGAAATATTCCCCTTTCAGAGCAGTAAGCAGAGGATCCTCATGGGAAAAAATATCATCCTCAAGACATGACAGAAGTGGGAAAAAGTATTTTCGAACGCAGGGGAGTCAACTTTGTCACAGATTGCAATGTATCAGCTACCAGGAGGGATCTCGAGGAACCTCCCAGTTTCTTCTATAAGAGGAAGCCTGGGATCAGGTTCCCTCATATGAAGAAGCCTCTCAATAGCGCTTGCAGAAGTTCAGGTTGCAACGTCTGTTTTTGGAGGTGTCCAAGGAGCATCATTAGCTACTCTTTTTCCCTTTTGTGCGTCAGCAGAGGTATTATTGTTTTAGTTATTTCTCTATGCAATATTTTTGCTAACACCTTGCTTGTTCTTATGGTCCCATCTAGTCCTGAGCTTAGGGATTCTCAAGTTTTTCAGTGGTGTCTCACTGTTCTTCGCAGTCCAATCCCCCTCCTTGCCCCCTGATCTTTTCCCATCCTCCCAGTTTCTTCCCTCCCACATCGACAAGAGTTTCTCTGGGCCCCAGAAGTAAATCTAATCCCCTTATCAGGCTGATCCTTCTCGCTACCTCATCCTTCCTCTCAAAAGCACTCTCACCTATAGATAGCAGCAACAGTCAACCATTAGTGAAGACCTGCACTCCAATCATTACTCGAGCTGCACTAGACTTATGATCAAGTGAAAAATTTCGGCCAGTAACTTCAGAATCATTACCTTTTTCCCTCTAACATTTAGAAGATCTTGAGCACAGAACAACAACGAGGAAAAGAAGAGCTCCCCCCTGCTTTGAACATGTCTAGCAATCCTTTGGATCAGATCAAGAGCAACAGTAACTGCGTGCTCTGCAAGGCAAACTGCTTCATGATCGGACACTTCATTGAAAATTTCAATGAGCTCAAGGCTGAAATGGAGTCAGAAAATAAATCCAATAAGAAGAAATTCAAGAAGTAGAAAGCAGAAATCATAAGACTAAAAGAAAAATGTCAACATCTGGATGAAGCAGTAAGATACATAAAGACATTGAATCAAAGCAAGTAAGGCGAAGCCTCGACCAAGCTCAGCAACAAGAAAGACAAGCCTCCAGAGGATTCTGTTAATCAGTTTTGGTTACTCCTTTGATAATTTCCTATGCTATGTAGTTTTTGTTTACTGCTAGGGCAGTACGTACGACAATATAGTCGTTATGTATTTCAAATTTTAAGAAGCTTGAACAGTGATTTGGAAGACGGGACTGCATTCCCATTTTGACCTCACTTACTTTCCCTCTCCATATGTACTGGGACCTAGTTCCCCTATTGTTGTTTTATAATTTATGAGTAACCGATCTTTTCAATATATAATATATATAATATATATATATATATATATATATATAATATATATATATATTATATATATATATATATATATAATATATATTATATATATATATATAATCTTAATTTAGCATTAGATAATAAAATATAGCATATACTAAGTTGATACCTACGAGATATATCAACCAAATTTATTAATGTGGTTTGCTAGTAATATATATTCTTATTAATTTATTTAAACATTATAAAATTCACATTTAAATATATTAAATTCAAAACTTAATTTCCAAATTAAATATCATTTAAAATTCTGTAAATTTAAATGTGACATGAAATAATGTTTCCTAAGAAATTTGATTAAAGCAAAATATACTTTGAATTTTTGTTTTTAATTAAATTAATATTAAATATTATTTTTCATAAATTACACACACACACACATATAAACTCCATGATTTTTTTTGATAAATAAATGAAAATGTCCAATTTCATATTAATATAACATAGTTTTATATTAATTCATTAAGGTCATGTGTGTGTTATTTAGGGTGGTTGGGTAGAATGATTATTATCTTCTCCACTCAGGTTCAAATCATCTCTAGTAATATGATGAACCTTGATTCATTGATGATTATTGTTGTAATGGTCAAAAATATGGATTACGGTAGAGGGATCAAATCTTTTGAGATACAAACCTCTTTTAAATTGAAAAGAGATTTGATCCCTCACGAAGATTGATAGGTATAGGGTTAAGATAGATCTATGATGGTTTTTATATACACATACCATATCTAGGCTAGATCCATCTCCATCTCTTTCCCTCCTTTTGTACTCTCTCCATCACTGTCTCCTTATCTCTCTTAGTCCTCTGTCTCTTCCTTCCTCTCCCAGCTCCCTTTGTCTCTCCCCTAATCTCTCTCTCTTTCTACCCTCCAACTTTGTCACTATCTCCCTCGCTCTCTCATTCTCTCTCCCCCTCTCTCACCCCTCCATCTCTATGTCTCCCTCCCTCTCTTCCATTTCTCTCCTTCTCTCTCACCTCTCCTCTCTCCCTCTATTTCCATATCTACTTGTCACTCCCTCTCTCTCTACCTTTATCTCTCTATGTATTTGTTCTTTCCTCTCTCTCTCCCCCCTCCAAGTCCATCTCTCTCTCCCTCCCCTCCTCTCTCTCTTCATTCATCTCTCTCCCTCTCTCTCTCCCCTCCCCATCACTCTCTTTCTCTCTGCCCTCCAACTCTGTCACTATCTCTCTCCCTCCCTCCTTCTCTCTCCCCCCCTCTCCCCTCTATCCTTTCTTTTCACTCTCTCTCCCTCCCTCAATCCATATGATGGAGAATTTTTACTCTATGTAATCAACACTATATGTAACGTCTAAAATATTTTACATTTTATTTTTTAATTGTGAAATGGGTTATGGTTTTTTAGCATGTGCTATTGATAAGCCATGGTATTGTAAGAAAGCCTATTTACAAGTTAATAACATCCATGGAAAAGTGGGGGTGGATATCCATGGTTAAGAAACTTGTTATATTGTAAGTTTATTGTAAGCATTCAGTTTTTGTGTGCTTATAAATTAAATATAAATATGGTTATGGAACTATTATTAGTCATTTACAAACCCCCAATCATGGTGCATAGGGACATTGGAGCTAGACGGAATATAGCCAGGACAATCGGATGGTGGTTAGGACAGCCGGATTATGGACAAGGCTGATGGGATATGGACAGGGCAATCGAAAAAATCATGGTTATGATAAATGACATAAATAAAAAGGGAAGTGGGCGGCCCATTCGAGGACCTCACGTGAAGGAAGCAGAAGAGGATAGGAAAATGCAGCAAGTGGAGCATGCCTCTGGAATGAAAATGGATAGAAGGGTGAGCATCCGAGAAAGAAAGTTGGTGAGAAAGTAGGGGGAATGCATGAAGAGTGCAGAAGGAGAATGAGTGACAAGAGTTGCAGGTGAGAGTCGAGAGGAGAGAAGGAGAAGGGACAATGGTTGGCATCTGGACTTCATCGGCAGCAACCTGGAAAGAAATTGGTATGTAAACCAAGCTCCCCTCAGTGTAGATTTGGCAACAATGTCGCGAAATTGGAAGAGAGTCTGGAAAACAAGGAGAGAGGTGTTGAAAATAATAGGAAAATGTTGGTTATGTTTTAATAAGGTAATGTTTGGTTTCTTAATTGCGAAAAGAAATGAAAAAATCCATGATTTTGAGTTCAATTGTTTGTTGGTAATGTCTGGGTATGAATTGACTGTATTCTATGAAGGGTGGGGGGGTGGGGGAATGAGACCTGAGAAATATTTGGAGAGTAGCTAGAACCTGGGGGAAAGAATCTGATACCTGTCATAGGGAATTGTTGTAAGTTGGGGTTGAGAAAAGGCTATGATGCATTTGTTAGCCTTCAGGGGCCCTATCAAATATAGAAACTATGGGGCGTGACAGGGGGGAATCGTAAATGGAAGATAGGACTTGCTAGGCTAGTTTGTCTTTTGGGGGAAAGCTTGCACCAATGGGGAAGAAAAGAGTTGCATGGGATTAGGAAGGGGAGAATTCCAGACTAGTCGGGCTTTGCATGGCTAGGGGGAAATCATTTCTCTATAACCCTGTGTAGTGATGGACTATAAAGGAAGGCTAAGTCTAGAAAAGCAAAGAGGGGGGGGGGGGGGGGGGGGGGTGGGTGTAGTAGCAAGATGGAAGGAGTGGTCTACCCAGTGGTAAAATTGGAGCCAAAACCTTGCTCTCCCGTAGTTGGAATTCCAGTTCCTTGCTGACCAGATCACAAGAGCAGTGGGGGACCTCTTTGGGGAACCCTGGGGTTGGGTACCAGGGGGAATAGAGTTGAGAAGAGAAGCGATAACTGGGTGGCTGCGGATTGGGGACAATTGGGTTGTCGAGAAGCAAACTGAAAGCTTTAATGCTGAAAAATAGATTAAAAAGGAATGGCAGAATGTTATTGAAAAACTTAGGATTGGTTTTAACGAATGTACTCATGTTAACATTACAATTAGAATTAATTTCTATACTCTTTAGTCTCCAGAGATCCATCATCAAAAAGGGGTGAGAACATGTGAGGGGAGGGGACGAAAGAAATTTCTATAGGAAAATATGGTGAAATTAGAAGGGAAATAGGGAAGAAAAGGAGGTCGACAAGTAGGTAAGCAGGAAAAGCAGAAAATGAAGGTTTCAGAGGCATTAGCGAGCAAAAGACAAAGAAAAAGGGGAAGAAGAATGGGTGAGGAAAGAATGTAGAACTTAATGAATGCTTACCATGCAGGCACCCCAGCACTGGTAAAAGCCTTAATTGCAATATGGGAAGCAAAGTTGAATGCCAATGTGGAAAATGAAGAACTCCCAATGGAAGACTAGGAGCCGTTACTTAACAAACCGAGCCATACTAGAGGCCACCAAACTCTGTTCAGGTAGACCATGCAATAGTACTGGGTAATGAAAAATCTATTGGCTAGGGCAATGATAATATACGGGGACGTAGAAGAACCAGAGCGAGATAGGCCAGAAGAACCATTTTTAAAGGACATCCAGAAGGAAATCCAAGCGATGCAAGTGAAACAATATCACCAGAACCTTCGTTTTGGGAGAATGGAGAAGAAAATCCAAACCTTGTTGTAGAGCGAAGTGTGTGATGCAGGAAAGTTTTCTCTACGGACAGAGGCAACCCCTCTAGCACTAGAGTGGGTCTAGTCACAACAAAGACAATACCACAATAAATTTCCTTAGATAGTTGATGTCATGAAGGCCTACCTTAAAATCCTTGTTCGATGAAGTTCTTGTTGTGTTGCTCCAGCTCCTGTTCTTCTAATTACTTATGTACCTGAAAACAACATGCATCTAACAACAACGAACATATTAGAATACGACGAAAACAATATACTTAAAGATTCAAGGAGCTTCAAGCCTTCAATATGCGATTTGACATAGGATATAGGAAATAAACCATTGATTTGTATTAATGTAAATAGAAGTAGAACTTACAACCATGCCTTGACGTCGTAAGTCTCCTTGAAGGGTCTTGTCAACATGTATCCACAAGCATTCACTCATGAAGTGTCTCCCAAGAAGATGGATCACTCTCTCTCCTACCCAAAAGGAAAAAATATGAGGCTAGAACATTCATACAATCAAGCCAAATCCACACAAAATCATCTGAGGCTAAGCTACTTTCAAACTCTCTCCAAACTAACTAATTTACTTGAGCTAATTATTTACTACTAAACTCTCAAGCTAACCGATCTCAGCCTGGAGGAGGTATTTATAGGAGGAGGAGTCTCCATAAGAGATGGGAGAAAGAGTTTATCCCTTTGGGAGGTTGCACAAAAGGTGGAACAATCATCCCAAAGGAGAGAGGCAAGGTCATGTGATCCAACAACCAACCCTAGGACCGTCAATGAAGCTGTTACACTCCAAATCTTCGATAATTTGTTTAAACCTGAGAATGGTTAGGATGGTAGCTAAAACCTGGGGGAAAGAAACTGATACCTGTCATAGGGAATTTTTGCAGGCCGGGGCTGAGAAAAGGCAATGACGCATTTGTTAGCCTTCAGGGGCCCTGTCGAATATAGAAACTATGGGGGGTGATAGGGGGGAATCGTAAATGGAAGATAGGACTTGCTAGGATAGTTTGTCTTTTGGGGGAAAGCTTGCACCATTGGGGAAGAAAAGAGCTGCATGGGATTAGGAAGGGGAGAATTCCAGACTAGTGTGGCTTTGCATGGCTGGGGGGAAATCATTTCTCTATAACCCTGTGTAATGATGAACTATAAAGGAAGGCTAAGTCTAGAAAATCCAAGAGTGGGGGGGGGGGGGGGGTGGTGAGTAGAAAGTTGAGAGGGTCTACCCTAGTGGTGAAATTGGAGCCAAAACCTTGCTCTCCTGTAGTTGGAATTCTATTTCCTTGTTGACCAGATCACAAGAGCGACGGGGGACCTCTGTGGGGACCCCTGGGGTTAAGTACCAGGGGGGAATAGAGTTGAGGAGAGAAGAAATAACTGGGTGGTTGTGAATTGGGGGAAATTGGGCTGCCGAGAAGCAAACTAAAAGTTTTAATGCTGAAAAATAGATTAAAAAGGAATGGCAGAATGTTATGGAAAAACTTAGGACTGGTTTTAACAAGTGTACTCATGTTAACATTACAATTAGAATTAATTTCTATACTCTTTAGTCTCCGGAGATTTGTCATCAGAAAGGGGTGAGAATGCGTGAGGGGAGGGGACGAAAGAAATTTCTATAGGAAAAGATGGTGAAATTAGAAGTGAACCAGGGAAGAAAAGGAGGCCGACGAGCAGGTAAGCAAGAAAAGCAGAAAATGAAGGTTTCAGAGGCATTAGCGAGAAAAACACAGAGAGAAAGGGGAATAAGAATGGGTGAGGAAAGCATGCAGAACTTAATGAATTCTTACCATGTAGGCACCCCAGCACCGGTAAAAGCCGTAATTGAAACGTGGGAAGCAAAGTTAAATGCCAACGTGGAAAACGAAGAACTCTCAATGGAAAACTAGGAGTTGTTACTTAACGAACCGATCCATACTAGAGGCCAACAAACTCTATTGAAGTAGACCATGAAATAGTACTGGGTAATGAAAAATCTATTGGCTATGGCAATGATGACATAGAAGAACCAGAGCGAGATAAGCCAGAGGAACCAATAGTACTGGGCAATGATGACATACAGGGACATAGAAGAACCAGAGCAAGATAAGCCAGAGGAAACAATTTGAAAGGACATCTAGAAGGAAATCCAAGCAATGCAAGTGCAACAATATCACTAGAACCTTTGTTTTGGGAGAATGGAGAAGAAAATCCAAACCTTGCTATAGAGCGAAGTGTGTGATGTAGGAAAGTTTCCTCTATGGACAGAGGCAACCCCTCTAGCCCTAGAGTGGGTCTAGTCACAACAAAGACAATACCACAGTAAATTTCCTTAGATAGTTGATGTCATGAAGGCCTACCTTCAAATCCTCATTCGATGAAGTTCTCATTGTGTTTCTCCAGCTCCCGTTCTTCTAATTACTTCTGTACCTGAAAACAACATGAAGCGAACAACAACGAACATATTAGAATACGATAAAAACAATCTACTTAAAGATTCAAGGAGCTTCAAGCTATCAATATGTGATTTGACATAGAATATAGGAAATAAATCATTGATTTGTATTAATGTAAACATAAGTAGAACTCACAACCATGCCTTGACGTTGTAAGTCTTCTTGAAGGGTCTTGTCAGCATGTCTCCACAAGCATTCACTCATGAAGTGTCTCCCAAGAAGAAGGATCACTACCTCTCCTACCTAAAAGGCACAAATATGAGGCTAGAACATTCATACAATCAAGCCAAATCCACACAAAACCATTCGAGGCTAAGCTACTTTCAAACTCTCTCCAAACCAACTAAGTTACTTGAACTAATTCTTCACTACTGAACTCTGAAGCTAACTGATCTTAGCCATGGAGGAGGTATTTATAGGAGTAGGAGTCTCCATAAGAGATGGGAGAAATAGTTTATCCCTTTGGGAGGTTGCACAAAAGGTGGAATAACCATCCCAAAGGAGAGAGGTGAGCTCATGTGATCCAACAACCAACCCTAGGACCATCAATGAAGCTGTTACACTCCAAAGCAACGATAATTTGTTTTAAAAACTCACCAAAAGTAGCTCGTCGCGAGTGCAACACAAAGACAGGTTGATGATGTCACTAGGGCTAGTTCAAACTTGGCCATCTTCGCAGGTGGAACAACTGCTGACCTGTGACGACCCAGAAACATGGGTAAAAAATGGTCTGCTCTAGGAGTGATAAACTGAGGTATTCTTCCTGAGATGAGAAGGAAGACATTGACACATAATTTGCAACATGACACAAGGTAGATGTCAATGACACGGACCGGCAGTGTTCGAAATTAGGGAATGCGGGGTCGATGACAAATTATTGTGTAACAAATGCCCCCTAAAGCATGAAGGCTGAAAGAGTGGGGAAGGGTGAAATGCTTTACGAATCCATAATTGAAACAAAACACCATCGTAGAGAACCTGCAAATGCAAGTACAACTGATATCTCTAATACATGAGTACATAGTGAAAGGAAATACATGTGCATAAGGCATGGGTGCAACCATCCAGAAGATAAACATAAACGATCTTTGGTATGGATGTAACCATCCAATCAGAAGGACCATATAAAAGACTTAGGTATGGTCACAACCATCCAATCGAAAGAGTCATGTATACAATCATGTACCAATCCACACAACTTGGATTTGTGTAATTTGAGCCGAGGGTCTTGAACCCTAACCCGATCAAGATACAAATTATAATATGCAAATAGATGTGTTGAATTCAAGCATACTAGAAAATTTCTTGATTATTGGTCAATGATGTAAACCATTAACAAGGGTGAGAGCGACCACCAGTAATGTCAATGGTTCTCAAGGTACTGATAGTATAATTCATGAAGTGTGAAGAATGATCTGAAGTCGAACACCCATGAAGTCACCTGATCGAAGACCAATAATGAAACCTTGTCGTCGAATGCAAAGAACTTACCATTAAGGCATGCAAGCTCCAAGGTACCTGAAAGGAATCTCTAGATCAACTTCCTGGATAATGAGCTGAAGTCAACAGGAAACGATCAGTTGAAGGAGGGTCATAATTTTTCCCACATCATCGACGCGAGACAAAGGAACAAGATGAATGTGGATGAGACAAAGAATATGAGGGAGGTGTGTAAGGATACAAACTGTAGAAGGATTAAACTCTTGAACATATTGGCGACACAACTTTGGAGTTTGGAAGTATTTTGTACCAAGGGATCAAAGGTCATGATGATGCAACAAGGATCAGATGGAATGATGCAAAATGGATAACCCAAAACCTGGAAGGTCAATAATAAAATTAGGATATCCCAACTCGACATGAAGCAGAAAGAGTGTCGATGTTCAAGGGCGAAAATCTGTCGTAATAATTAATACAACCAACAGAATACTTCCAAATTTCCCCCCACCATTTCTGGAGAGTACCCCAATTATTTTTTATCGCAAGCTTGAAGGGGATAGAATATGCTTGCACTATAAGTTCATCCTTCGAATGAATTCGACCTAGTAAGTTTAATGAGCCCTAGGAAGGATAAACTTGAGTTCATCATGGTGACGAATCTGATGTTGTTTAATAGTTTAACGAGTTCGACAAAGGTGTAACTCGGTACCTTTTTCATGTTTAGAGAGTTTGAAAAAGACACATAAAAGAAAAATGCACATGGTCACTTTTCATACATTTGTGTCTCTCGAGCCTGAAAAGGTAGAAAATAATACTTGAGAGAACCGCTTGACCATTTCAACTAAGGAGTACGTTTTTCGTAAATAGTGCCTCAGAGCCCGAAAAAGGGGTAAACTTATACTAGGTGCACAACATTTCACATCCATTAACGAGTTGGAAATGACAAGGGCTCGACCATCTTTTCATTTTTAAAGGGTCGGAAAAGAGTTGAAAGGGGACCCCCCATTTTTATTCTCTTTAACGAGTCAAAAAGGGAAAAAAAAATACTCGGCAAACTTTTCATCTTTTACGAGTCAGAAAAGAGCTTAAAGGTGACTCGTCCTGGAGGAACGAGTGGTACAAAGGGTAGCAAATGGTTCCGACAATGGTGGAACTGCTCAAAACATGTAATGGTCAAGAGGTTGGCGACTCGTCCTGGAGGAACGAGTGGTACAAAGGGTAGCAAATGGTTCTGGCAATGGTGGAACTGCTCAAAACATGTAATGGTCAAGAGGTTGGCTAATAAAACCATTCATCGCTACGGTCCCTCAGGAAAGGAAAAACAACCAAGTGAAAGCATATGATCGGCCAAAGAGACGGTGGCAATGGAATGAAACAACCAAGGCTCATCTAGCAGAAATTAGCTGATAAAAATGACGATCATAAGGGTTAAAATTGGGTATGGGTTCATTTTTACACAAGCTTGGAGAACTCTGCTTGGATTCAGTTTCATGTTTACACAAGCTCAAAATGAAAAACTATGCTTGAATAAGTTCGCATGCCCCTAGCATAATGACTCAATCGAGGTACATGCCCCCCAAGCTTCATTTTAGTCAACTAGGTGAATGGAATGAAGGTTAACTTTCAAGATCCAGGAAAGACTCAACTGGGATTTTACGAGATCTTAATCAAAGACTCGATTTTGAAAAGGGAGGTGTTTCATTTTTTAACGAGGTTGACACAGTAAAAGAACTATCCTCGGACATATGTTTCATTTTTTAATGAGGTTAATACAGGAAGAAACCATCCTCAGACTCCTTGATTCATTTTTTAACGAGCTTGACACAAGACAAGGAACTATGTTCATGACTCCTTGTTTCATTTTTTAACGAGCTTGACACAAGATAAGGAACTATGCTTTAGACCCTTGTTTCATTTTTAATGAGGTTGACCATATGGTAACATGGCTCCCAAGAGGTCTTCACTGGATGGAAGGACCACGTTCCGGGAGGAATACATGCCATTTGGTACAAAAGACAGATCAGGTTCCAATGCCCCCAGTACATAATGTACTATACCATCTGTGTGATCATCAACAGATGCAGAGACAGAACGAGTAGCCACATAATTAACCTGTGGCAGGGAAGGTACTGCTTGCAAACAAAAGCCAGTAGGGGAAAATGGTTGTAAAGGGGACGCCTGGTGACCAATGAACGACAGTTGATCAATAGTCACAATTCTTCCTTCGTGCAGAAAACAAACCACATAGAAAAGTGAAGAAACAAGAGCTCCCATGACATACATATAGTCGCATCCAAGGAGAATATTAAAATCTAATAGACATTGGACTACCAGCATGTTTATATAGATGGTCTTTCCTCCCAAAGTAATAGGGAATCACGGAAGGATCCCTAAGGGTTGATTGGTTCCTCCATTGAAAGCCAATAGTTTCTGGGTGATAGGCACAAGCTGTGGGGAGCTCAAAGCTTGCCAAGTAGTAGAAGACATGATGCTAACTGATGCACCTTCATCTAATATAGTGCTAGGTACTACCATGTTATAGGCTTATACTGTGATCTGGAAAGGCACATAAGATGGGAGGCAGAAAGTAGTCAATGGACCCCAATCGAAAGGGACAATAGAACTACTTGGTGGGGGTATCATATGATTGCCTCCATGCTCTACAAGAATAGAAGAAGGACTCTCTTGAACAAATGGGATGGGAGGGTCACTCTTCGATCTCTTCAAATCATGAGAATCTAAGGAGATAAGAAGAACATGAGTAGTAAGATCACTACGCTCTTCTAGAACAGAGTGAGCAACTGGTGGTAGAGCCAAGTCGACACTCTTTCCAACCAATGGTTGGTCAGGAACAGACAGAATAGAGTCTTTCTCAAGAAAAGTAGGATGGACAAGAGATGAATCCAAGTCAATCTCTTTACCAATCGGGAGAGGGTAAGAAGAAAGCCTTTGATAACCAATAAGAAGTTGGGGTTGAGGAGCTGCAAGGTTTTCCCAAAATTTGGAAGCTTCATCCATAAGAGGACAAATGTGAAGAAGATGCTCTCCTTCACATAGCCTATAGGGGAGTCTAATCTTCCCTTTCTTCATACCATCATTAGCCAAGAGTGTAGCATCGACATGATCTCCAGAGGTCAATGGGGATGGTCGATCTAGCTTTTGAGACCATACCTCTTGGACTCTAGGAATGCCAGAAAATTATCAAAGGAGATGGTCACCCTTACATAACTTGCAAGGGAATTTGACATTCCGTGGAGGAATAGAAGGTTTTTCGACAGGAGGTGCAGTTGGAGTAATAGCCATACGGTTGACCTCTTGCTTATTTGAATTCTTCTTATTCATCTTCTTCTTCTTCTTAGCCTCCTAGTTACTAGACTGCAAACTTTCACCAGGAAAAGTAGAAGAGGAAGGTGAATAAATAGGGGAAGAAGGTGAGGGGTTAGCCTTAGAATCATCGTGATGTGATTCAAATGAAGGAGACGATGGTGCAGAAGTTGGGACACTCGGGATCACTGAGGTGGAAAATAACCAGACAGGTAAACCAATGGTTAACCCAGGGAGGGACAGTGTTGCCATATAGGGAGCACCCACGTTTCCAAAAGAAGGAAAAGGACCAAGATTCCCTTCCGAGGGGAACCCTTGACCTGTAGACTCTAGGAATGTTTCCATTGGAATCGACTTCTAAAGAAACACTAAGGAATTTAACTTTTCATGGGTAGTTAATTTTAAGACACTAAAACAAAACTTTGAATTTTCATATTTTAAGCGTCAAGAAAAGGATGAAAAGTGACTCTATCACTTCCTATTGGAAATGAGCTCGAAAGGACAAGTGCTCGAATGATATTTTAAGTTTAATGAGTAAAAAATGATCAAATCACTGCTCTGGAACTCTAGGAAAAAGGTTTACCAGACAAATCGTAAAACTACATATACACCTTGGTAGTAAAATAAAAGAGAAATGACCAAGGACTTCCCATACGGTAGTCAATCTTCCCAAATGTTGTTTTCAGTGCATTACGATTCGCAAGGCCATAGACTCGACTTCCTATAAGTAACAGGATTGCAACCTAGTGGGGTCTCCCATCATATGCATGATGGTATAGGGAGCAAAAGTGCGTACTAGCACTTATCGAATCACAAAATGAGGAATCACCCAACTTTAGTGAAAACAACAGCCACTAGGTTTAAAGACGCTGGAACACATCTCTAGCCTAGACCTCCAGATATATGAGCGTTAAGTTCCAATGCATTTTTTTAGATTAATTCAATAAATTTTAGCAATTTATCTTGAATTAAATCTCAGTTTCAAGGCCCTACTGAATGTATCTTCAAAACTCCTAGAATGCAACTAAATGAGTAAAGAAACCCTTCCTTTTCAATGAACAACTAACTAAAGAAAAGTGGGAGGTTCATTGCAAAGAAATCAAGCCACAAGCAAGCAAATGCAAGAATGGTACTTTCCATTATTTCGCAAGTAAACCAATCAAGAGGAAAGAAAAATGCTTCTATCTTTCACTAACTTGTAAGAAATCTAATTAAGAAAATGAAAAATACATCCTTTGCCTTTCAACTTCTAAATGTCAAGAATTTACTAATGCAAAAGATTGTTCTCATTTCCTAATGCAAAATGAATTCGGTTTTTTTTTTTTCAATTAGATGACAAGAAACCAAATGCAAAAAACAATGCGAATTTTACATATTTTCTAAATGAAATCATTCAATAAGTAAAGACAAAATGAATCAAAACAATCAAAGACTCAAAACAAAGAATATGTTTCTTCTTGCAAAAGCGGGAAAGCCTTCTAACTGACTGGGAAGCAATGTGATCTATGCCAAAGTGATGGAAGGAAACTAAACAAAAAAGACTTGCAAGCTTGATAACCAAACATCACATGCCAATCAGTAAGATGAAAGAACAGTCAATAAGGAAAAACCTCAAACAGAGCTAGGGATTATTTCAAACACATCTCAAAGGTCCCAATGAACAAGCAACCCAATAAAATGCTAATGCTTCAGAAAACCCTAAGGTGAACAGGTCACACAGTTCAAAAGGAGAAGTCTCAAGGAAATGATACCAAGAGTCAAATATTCTCGCAAACAACAATTTAACATACAACAAATGAGTAGAAGACAAGCTCAGAAGGATAGGACACACTGGCCTATATGCAGACAAAACTTCAAAACTGAAACTACAGGAATATCCGCGAGTGTCAAACTAACAACATGCACCGACAATGAAAATTCACACTCCTCTAACTAGATACTTTGCAACGTTGTCACAGAAGTACACCATACAACAATGTTGAGACGATTTCAGGGCCCTTCGCGACTGTGAGGCGATTTAATCGTGCCAAACAGTAGAAGGCACAAATAATTAGATAGCGCAGATGGTACTATCTTTGGGATTGTCATAAAATAAACAGCGACGACCCTAAATCAAAGGAAAAACTTCAATTCAACTGAGAAAAGGCCAAACCTATTACTTCTGATAGAGGAAAGACTACCAGGAGTAATCAAACAACCCATAATATGAAGAATTCAACCCAAAAAGTAAAAGAGAAAATAAACAGGTAGAACAAAATCAAATCAAGATACAAAAGACAAGTCCCCAGTATGGTCGCCAACTTGTGATGCAAGAAAATTCCCTCTACAGATAGAGGCAACCCCTCTAGCCCTAGAGTGGGTCTAGTCACAACAAAGACACTACCAAAGTAAATTTCCTTAGATAGTTGGTGTCGTGAAGGCCTACATTCAAATCCTCGTTCGATGAAGTTCTCGTTGTGTTGCTCCATCTCCCATTCTTCTAATTACTTCTATACCTAAAAAAAAACATGCAGCGAACAACAACGAACATAATAGAATACGACAAAAATAATCTACTTATAGAGTCAAGGAGGTTCAAGCTATCAATATGCGATTTGACATAGGATATAGGAAATAAACCATTGATTTGTATTAATGTAAACAAAAGTAAAACTTACAACCAGGCCTTGACGTCGTAAGTCTCTTTGAAGGGTCCTATCAACATGTCTCTGTAAGCATTCACTCATGAAGTGTCTCCCAAGAAGATGGATCAATCTCTCTCCTACCCAAAAGAAAAAAATATGATGCTATAACGCTCATATAATCAAGCCAAATCTACACAAAACCATCCCAGGCTAAGCTACTTTCAAAATCTCTCCAAACCAACTGAGCTACTTGCATTAATTCTTCACTACTAAACTCTGAAGCTAATTGATCTCAGCCATGGAGGAGGTATTTATAGGAGGATGAGTCTCCATAAGAGATGGGAGAAAGAGTTTATCCCTTTGGGAGATTGCAAAAAAGGTGGAACAACCATCCCAAAGGAGAGAGGCAAGATCATTTGATCCAACAACCAACCCTAGGACCACCAATGAAGCTGTTACACTCTGAAGCTTTGATAATTTGTTTAAAAAACTTGCCAAAAGTAGCTCGGTGTGAGTGAAACATAGAGATAGAGTGACGATGTCACTAGGGCTAGTTCAAACTTGGACATCTTTGCGGGTGGAACAACTGCTGACCCACGATGACCTAGAAACATAGGTAAAAAAGGGTCTACTCTAGGAGTGATAAACTGATGTATTCTTCCTGAGATGACAAGGAATACATTGACACATAATTTGCAACATGACATAAGGCAAATGTCAATGAAATAGACCGACAGTGTCCAGAATTAGGGAATGCAGGGTCGGTGACAAATTACTGTGTAACAAAGTGCCTGAGTCAAATGCTAAGGCCCCAACTCCAATTGAATCATCTGATGATTGAAGCAGAGAGACAAAGAGTTACTTTTTGTTATTATGACTAATAGAATTTATTTTACAAGTCAAAGCATTAAGTATGTAGTAGATATAGCTTCAAAATTAGCATGGATGATAAGGATTAAATTGTTTAAATTGGACAGCTTTTGATGTTAACAGGTGGCCAACAAACCTGCTTTTCTTCGTGAAGGTTGAGGCTACTGAACATATTTTATTACTTGCTTATAAATAATTAATAGAAAAGGGAAGTACTACCAATCTTACACAATTTTTTTTATTAGTCATTGTCGACTCTAACAATTGATTTGTCTCTTGATCACTATTAGTTTAGCATTGGTCAATGTAAATTCTAATGTTTAACTTTGAAAATTAAATATTTATTTTTCTCTAACAATTGATGTCTCTTGATCACTATTAGTTTAGCGTTGGCCAATGCAAATTCTAATGTTTAACTTTGAAAAATAAATATTTATTTTTTAATATTATTAAAAAACAATTTTTAAACCATAACTTTAAGGTCTTATTGCATCATTTGTACAATATAATGCCATGTTGATAACTTTCTTACATATTCCCATAATTTATGGATATGGTTGCAATATTCATGCATGATTTTTAGATATTTGTGTAGAAGCTTCACAGAAAACCATCTAAAAATAAAATACTTGAAAATAATTATACTCAAGTAAATAAAATATCTACCATCCCACTATAATTTAAGATGTAAAAATAAAAATGGATATGAATAAGATGTAAAAAAACATACTTGGATATACTTCCCGCCATTATTTATGTTTTCTTTCGCACTTATGTAGAAGTAAAATTGGAATGTGTAGATTTACTAGTGGTTACTACCCACCAAAATTTATGCAAGTTTTTCTGGTAGAGCAAACAATTTACTTATACTCAAGTAAACAACATATCTACCATCAATTACTTCCCACCATAATTTAAGTAAGATTTTGCATAAAAAAATGGATATGAATAAGATGTAAAAAATATACTTACAAGAGTTACTTCCCACCATTATTTATGTTTTCTTTAACACTTATGTAGAAGTAAAATTGTAATGTGTAGACTTACTAGTGGTTACTACCCACCAAAACTTATGCAAATTTTTCTGCTAGAGAAAACAATTTACTTATCCACTTCACATCTCAATTTATTAGTTACTTCCAAAGCATTGACCACTATTAATTTAACATTGACCAATGTAGCTTATAATTATTTATGTGATGTTTCCTAGAGCATAATTTCTAACTTGACTTGGAGGGGATAAGATACCCTGCAAAACAAAATTACAATATAACAAAATGAATTTTATTATATTTCGGTTTTTATTATTAATCGATCCAATATTTAAATGTTTACACTACAACAATATTTAAATGTTTACACTACAACAGATCCACCATACTAGGCTCTGTATTATTACTTTTAACCTCCTATTATATGTTAATTGAGCCGACATATAAATCTTAAATGTTAAACATTTCTGCCTACACATCTACCCCTATACTGGGTTGTAGAGTGCCTCTCAACGTAATTATATTATATTGGGGGAAAGAGTTGTACAACCATTATAAAATAACTCGCCTACCCAAACTGGCTAACAACATATCAAAAATCAAAACTATGGGCTACAATTCAAAGGAATTACAATCTTCTAGAGCCTATAACTTATGTGATTTCTAGTATATACTAGTAATATGTAAAACCTTACATAACATAAGAACTAAGATTATTTAGCCCCATCATGAATGGAAATCGACCCTGAAATTGAGCATTCAACACTGACCATTTTACGATTGAGACATTTCGAGTGATACAAACATATGCCACCAAAGTTAGCCACATATTCATTTGCCTTGTTATTCAGTTCCTCCATCATCCATTTGAGATGCACCAACTCATCCTCGATTTTGATAACCCTCACATGCAACTCAATAATGGTCTCCAATCCAATGGTCAAGGAACTGATATTCAATTACTAGTTCTTCCCAATCTGTTGGGTGTTCTCACGCATGGTTTGAACTATCTCCTGTATACCTTGAAACATGGTGCCTTGAAAAAATGATCCATGAATGTGTATAATAATAGGATTGCATCCTTCTAATTGAGCCTCAAACTCATATCCAAGCAAGGCTTGGTCCACCCCTTGATCCTTGTGCATGTTTCCTAGCATGGATTAGGCCTTGCGAATGTAATTACACATTAAAAATTTAGGGGATAGGGGTGAGGAAGATCTCCTCCCGACACTACAACACTCCTTTTGCTACGAAATCCCCTTGTTTGCAAGGCAGTTAACTTTATGGTTATTGTGACAATGAACATGGATAAAATATTTGTTTTTAACCTTTTAAGAGTTTTATATATTTTTTATGATAGTTTGAAGCTTCATATCCAGTGGAATGGATTTATTGATAAGAAGGTTTATAAGGATTGCAAAGTCCCCCATGATAGTGATTTCTTAGATACCTCTTTTTTTTTCTTCTTCTGCCAAGTGGAGACCATACAAATGTGTGTATGATTCTGCATGATTATTGGTATTTTTTCCCAAGCCCCATGCAAAGGTGTATTCCCATTGATCCATAGGGTGAAAAATCAAGCCCACCACCCCTAGGCTGGTTTTAGCCATGCCATCAAAGCATAAAACATGAGAAGGATATTATGTTATCCAATTTTCAAATTAAAATTCTGAGAGTCTAATGTGCCAAATAGAAAGAGTTGAGGGGGAGAAGGAGATATCCTCCATAATTCTTAGAGAGTTAAGCTAGGTCTTCTTACCGTATCTAACTGATAAGCAAATATTAGTCGAATTATTTTGCAACTGGAAGTTTCCTTCAAGAGGAATAACACATTACCAATGATATTCCTATAATTTGGTTTGTCATTGTGAAATATTTTTCTATTGCATGTAATCCAGAGTTCTCAAACCACAAATTTTGGGACGGCGTACTAGATCCTTTTGAATAGAGGTTTCTCCTTCATACTATTGCTATAACAGGATTCCCAATTCCCCAGTAGCTCTTAGATATTTTAATTTCATCTTACCTAATATATAAGGTAAAGAAAAGCACTAGGCCAAACTTGCTTGGCTAAGAGGTAGAAGAGAAACAAATGGTTTATCATCTCCTAACCACTCCTGCATAGTACACACCTCGATGGACCTCCAATGCCTCTTTTAGCCATGTTTTCCATCGTCAAAATAATCTTGTGAGCCAAGACCCAAAATAAAATGTTGATTTTAGGTAGACATTCGCTATTCCATATCGTTGTATAAATTTTCAATTTTGGAGGGGGTCCTTTTGGGAAGAGTATCTCCCTATATCCTTCCTTCAATGAATTGAATGAATTTCCCCATCCTCTCTCGTCCTCTTCTTCTGGGTGGTGGGGGACATGACTAACAAGGCTTAATTGGAGTTCTTAACACTTTGGTCTAATATTGGGAGGTAGGTGGCCCTAGTTCCAGCCAATCCACTTTCTAGAATGTGACCAGGAGGATATATCATACAATGTGGTTTTCCTTGAATGTTCCAACCATTTCCTTAGTTGTCCATAATTGGTACTCAAATTAATAGGTGGATTCCCCAACAATTTTTCATTCTATATTTTTATATTTTTATAATTTATAGGTCTCCAAGTCAGTGTAGATTTGATAATTGGAATGTACGTTGTGGCAAGCTTCCAAATACTAGACCCCCTGATGACTAAAACTGAATCTAGGCAGTTCTTCTAATCTCCTTGAAAGTATTTCCTATGGAGGATGGTATTCCACCATTTAACTAGGTTCAATATATTTCTTTAAACAATTTTTTCTCTGAAAGTGAGGTTCATGTGCAACGAATCTCTAATACTAAGACCACTTGATGCTTTGGGAATTCACATTGTTTTCCAGTTGGCCAAATGGAGCTTTTTTGTTTTTGACTTCCCTCCTTTCCACATGAAATTACATATTTCTTGGGCCATTTTTTATCACACTCCCGTCGACACCAATAGAGTTGAGAACTGGAATAATGGGAGGGAGGAGAGAGTAGATTGGACCAATATCAATCTTCCTACAATGTTTAGCCATTATGACCCCTACTAAGTAAACTACAATTTGAATCTATATGAATTGAAAACCATAAGGGATGGAAAGAGGGTTTAAGACATATTGGCGTGTCAAGGTATTTGAAGTTTGATCAGGAGTCTCTACTTGCAATTCCTAGCTCCCTTAGGATGCAATTATGATAGTTCTTACCCACATTCCAAGTGTATAGGTGTCATTTACATTTATTCATTAGTCCTCCCAAAACACTAAAGAAGTTGTCTATGACATGTTTGAACCTCATGTCTATGATTATGGAGGCCCCTCCCAACAATAGTGTATCATTAGTGAATTACACATGATTTATACTCTTGATCCCCTTGATGAACTAGATGCCCGACAATAGATGGTCCTTTTGCTCTGATTCTATTTTCCTACCTAAAGCCACTACCAAAAAGATATATATGAAGGGGGAAAGAAGGAAACGTTGGTCTAACCCTCTCAAGGATTTAAAGAACTATTACCATTGCTAAGTGGAGATATCTAGGGGCCTTTAATGCATGCATAAACCCAATTGATGAAATTAGAGAAAAAACCCAATCTCTCAAAAATTGCATATAGGAAAGAGTGTCAGACCCTATCAAAGGCATTGGCCATATCAAGTTTGATTTCCATTCCTTTTACCCCATGGGATCTGCTAGAATGGATGGCCTCCTAGAATAAAATCACATTATCCATGATCTGCCTACTTCCAACAAATCCTCCTTGGTTGTTGGAGACAATTCGAGGCAACATCAACTTGAGTATGAGAGATATTACTTTGAATATGATTTTATAGGACATATTACATAAATATATTGGTGTAAAACAAGAGAAGGAGGACATGGTTACCTCTTTAGGGATGAGTACTAAGAAGGAAGAGTTCACTCCACCCCCAACTTCCTTGTGTTTCTAACATAGTTCATCGATTTGTAAATATAATATTTAATAATATGACAACATTTATGATAAAAGAGACTTGTGAATCCATCCAGGTATAGAGCCTTGTCCAGTTCAAATGACTACTTTTTTTGGACCTCTTCTTTAGTGATCAGACCCACCAACGCAATATTGAGTTCTTCCCCTATCCTTTTGAGAATATGACACAAAAATTTCTCAATATATAGCTTTGTCCCTCCTGCTATTTCTGAGGGATTTTTCAAAATGTTGGAAGATAGCTTCCTTAATTTCCTCAAGAGAGATTAAACGATTCACTTCGAAATTGATAACATTAACTTTGTTCTTCCACTCATGCAATTTGGCGTTTTGGTGGAAGTATTTTGTGTTGAAATCACATGCCTTTAGCTAAAAGCTCTTGGATTTTAACCTCCACACTTCTTCTTCCTCTCTGAGTGATTTGTGGATCCAACATAAAACCTATTTTCCCTTTTCTAATAGGTCATTTGAAATCTCCACTCGTTCCAGTTGATGGCGAATTTCCTCCATCTCATTTCTATGCAAATGCACCCTTTCTCTTTTTTCCTCTTGGTGCCTTTTAACACAATCCTTTAGGTCTTCCTTTAGGGATTTGATTTTCCTCTCCTAGTTGAAGATTGGAAGCCTTCAAACTAGACATACCAAACCTTGGAAACATGCTACATAAACCTTGTCTATGTCATCCATAGAGGATTGAATTTAAAGGGGAGGGGTCTTAGGTATTATGAAGGATGGATCTATAATGAAATGGGCTCATGGTCTGAGCCCTCCCAATCCAAATGAGAAGATGTAATGATATGCATTTCTCCAACAAATCACTACTGAGAAAAAATATATCAAGTTAGGCTGCTATGTACCCTTTTCCCAACTGCTTGTTGCTCTAATTGAAATTGGAATTGGAAGTCTCGATATCAAGGAGATCCAAATTAGATAAGAATTCCTCCATGTGCTCTTGAAAGGGATCCCTAACTCTTGAGCCTTATTTTTAATTAACTTCTTTTGTGCCCCCACCTTTTCTTTAGAGAGTGTTTCTTCCATAGGATCTAATTGGCTAAGGAGGTCTTTGAGTTCTTGCATATATACATGCTCTCTTCAAGGGGATTCATGGTATTCAACTTGTATAACAATCTTAGGGATTTTCTCTTATTCAACATCATTAGAGAGATATTCAACTTCAAGGGGAGAATTTTTTTTTAGAGGGGGAGAGGATTTTCATTCCTAAGATCCTTGATTTGAGGGTTCCTTGATTCGAGGGTTGTGCTTATGGAGGGAAATTAGTGGGCGAAGACCCTCTTTGAATTTTCATTGTTGCATGTTCTATGGACCTTGTTTATTCTCTCCCCTTATATGCTTCAAACTTGCGATTTTTCCCTCTCGTCTTGAATATTTTCTTGATCCACACTCTCATCGAATTTTTTGGTGAAGTGGCTATATTCATAAAAATATTTTCACTTAAATGAGTGTTGATCATAGTCAAATTTCTAGATAAAATACCATTTGTCTAGATCTATTTGATCTTCTTTTGGTAAACCCTTCTCAAAGTCACCCAGCATATAGATCCGATAACAAGCAAACATTAATCCATTTGACTCCACTTTATCAATATATTTTCCAAGAATATTGCCAATGGACTTGAAGGTCACATTGTTCGAGTAGTGAAGAGGGAAATGGGGCAACTGCACCTAGATAGGAACTCCCGAGAGCACATCATTTTCTTGGTTGAATTCAGGATTCCATTGATCTATATAATGGACTTGGGCACCCATGAAGTATGGGACACTTCTGAAAATAAGATTTTTATCCTCCTTGCATTCAAAAAGAAAAGAAAAGAAGCCACGACCATAAAAAGATAAAGTGACCTACCCTTTAATGAGAGGTTTCTAGTTGCAATCGACCCATTGGTTAAGGGCTCTTAGGGATGGCCAAATTCCCATGAAATGACCAATGAGCCCCTTCTTCACTAAGCGCCACCCCATTCAACAAGAGTGTTCTGTGCATATTTTAATCTTGGGGATCACATCTAACTTCTTGACGAATAAATAGGGTTTCACCTTCTAGGATTTCGGGGCTACATCAACCAAGGCTTGAAAATCTCAGTCTGGTAGTAGAGGAGGAGGCAGATGGGAAAGGGGGAAGTATCCACCCCCCACAGACATGAGGATAACCTACTCATAGATTAGAGATGTCACACACACAAGGGTGGATTACAATCATTTTGGAATAATCCAACTTAAAATTTATTTCAAATTATTATGATTAATTATAAAAGGAGTTAAAGTATGAGTTATATATCTATATATATATATATATATATTATATATAATATATATATAATAATATATATAAATATATAATACAAAAAATATAATAAACAACAATAAAATAAAAATCAATGACATAATAAAAACCAATTTCAATCTTTTGGAAATGACATTTTTTTAATTAAATTAAAAAGTAAAAAGGGCATAACTATTTTTAAACTAAATCTCAACCCTCTTGTAAATATTTCATAGAAGTTAAATCCCTGCAATTCATCTAATAGTTAATAATTATTTATAGTTAAATTAAAATCTTAGAAGCCCCATTCTAAAAAAAGTATACCTATCAACTTAAAATTTATGAAAGTTCAATTTCAAAATAAACACACCTATTGACATTATTATTTCATCTAGAAAAACCAAGATACTTTCAACATATGGTGCAATAAATGTATAATAAAATAATATTAGGAAATAGAAAATAAATAAAATGGTTTGATATTTGATATTTAATTTTTTATCCAAACACTAATTTCTTAAGTTATGTTTGTTGTAATTTAAAGTTCAAAAAAAACAAATAAATTTAATATTATATAGCGGTGTGAGAGAAGATATTAAACCAAAATATTCTATTTTAATATTAAATGATTATATACTATTTGTAATCAAAACTATAATAATATATTTAACATTAAGATACTGATATTAATTAAAATAAGAAAAACATTTACACAAATTCTAATGAAACATTATGAAAAAACCAATACATATAGGTTCAAGCACTCGATCTATGATACCTGTAGTCCGATGGTGGGGGACACAAAAAATAATTAGGAAAATTTACTTCGTAGTCCTAGATATCTTGATTCATTCTTCTTCCATTTCTGCTCCTCTCAATGATTCATACCCTTATTGGGTCCCATTCTTTCCTTCCTTTATGGTTGGATGGGAAGGAGTTCTCAATCCTTAAGGATAACCCAAAGTATTCATCTTTCTTGGCATATCTACCATTTATAATGTGTAATGCCTAAACTATTGTGACATAGGTACATTAAAAGAACATCAATAACGTTCAAAATGCAAAGGTGGATCATTCATTTCAATAACTAATAAATGTAATGGCCTTCTTTTCTAAACATTTTTTCAAGTAATTTTTATCTAAAATTCAGTTGAGATTTTTTAAAATTATAAGTTTAACTTGTTTAATCGATAAATTTGAAGTACCTCAAATGTTTTGTAGGATGTTGAATCTATTTTTTCATTCACAAATGCATTTATATAGGGTGTTGGATCCATTTTTGCATTCAAAAATGCATTTTAAACAACAAGAAATCTCAATCTTACTTGAAATTATATTAACCAATTCCCACAAAAAAACCATTTTAATGAACCTGTACAATACACACACACACACACACACACACACGATATGTGTATTTAACTACTTTTATGATATTTAACTGCATTTTACCTTTTCAATGGATACTTAAATACTAGCTTAGATCCATCTTAACTCTGCATCTAGCAAGCACCGAGAGGGATCAAATATCTTTTCACTCTAAAAGAGGTTTTCATATCAAGATTTGATTCCTCTTAGTGCTTTGTAGATTAGGTGTTAAGATGGATCTAAGCTGATTTAATTTGCCCCTTTAGATAGATTATATTCCAAATGAATACCACAGGTCAATACCATGGGTTCTCAATACCATGAGCCATTTTTATTTTTATCTACATTACATTACATTATTGTTTTTATTTTATTTTTTTTATGTAATTTGACTTAGTCAAAATGTTAAACATTACATTAAAACATCTCTACCATAATGGGCTAGAGAGCACCTCTCTATGCAATTAGAATAATTATTTAATGAAAAATCCTGAGAAAGATATACATATGAATTCAAACATTCAATTTATGATATATGGGTTTGACTAGTTTTTACATTTTAAAAGGATGTTTAAATATTAGATTAATTGAACATGTAATTAGGTAGGGTTACGATACTATTTTAATTACACATTTAAATTGTGATAAATTAGATTTTCTAGTGTAATGTAATTAAATTAATATATTATAATAAAATACATTACATCAACATATTATAATATTTTTTATGTTAGAATTTTCATATCAAATATATTGGATATTTTTTTATAATACGTATAACTAATATTGGACCATGATTATAATATTTTAATTTAATGTCTATCTTAATTATTGTGAAATGAGTTGATCATGAGGGTTACATTAATTGGTCGAGTTCTTATTGCTAAAGCACCTCGCTAATGGGAGGCCACGGGGTCAATTCTCCTCAATGCCCTAAAGATTAGGCTCTACTAATAAGTTGACAAGATGTGATCCCTTCTCATGGACATTAGGGGAATTTTAAGGTCTAAAATGGGTCTCCTAAGGAATTATTAAATAATAGTGGAAATAATAAAATAATATTAGATTACATCATCAAATTTTAGAGGGAAAAAGAAAAAAAACTACTTTTTTCAATTCGTATTTTCAACTTATCTCCCTATGGGTTTACTATAATTTCGAGCGGAACACTAATTGGATGCATAATTTGATTCCTCATCTAAGGAGTACCCATGTTGCATACTTTCGATGGAATCTGCTATAAGAAAATTGAGAAATACATGAAAGACGTGATTGCAATCACATTTTTTCATGTATTTCTCATTTTTCATGTAGCAGGGTCCATCGAAAGTATGCAATATGGGTACTCCTTAGATGAGAAATTAAATTTTACAATCCAATGGGTACTCCCACTCGAAATTTGAGTAAAACCTTAGGGAGATAAGTTGAAAAAATAGTTTTATTATTTTATTATTTTTTAATCTTTTACTTTTTTACCCCAAAAATGGTGAATCATCCTCCATGGTTGACTTCATCATCTTGAATCCTATTGGTTCTTATAAAGTTTAATTTGGTTGTACATTTTTCCTAGGAGGCCCATTTTAGACCTCAAAAGTTTTCTAATGTTTGCCTTGATATTCCCTCAGGGAATTTTATTATTATTATGAGATGTGTTAAATACATAATTCTTAAACTTTGGATAGAGTTAGTAAGATAAGATACCAACAAGAAGATAATATGATGCTATGAAAATGCTTGAGCATCTAACGTAAGGAGTTTCATCTCTTCAGATAAGATACTTGTCCAAAATGCTAAAAGTTAATAATAACCTAAATTCCTATCTTTTAGCCAAAGTCACTAAAGTGACTTAAAGGTAATGCGTGTATTCTCAAGCCCTCTTAAGTTTTATGACATTGACATTTTAACTTACTAAAATAAAACACATACTAACTAAAAACATATATTAGAAGTAAACATAACCAAACATTCTTAAGAGGATTTTTCTTTGAAAACACTACTTTGAAGAGGTAGAGCTTGATTGAGCTACCTCATAATCCTAGTAAAGATATAGTTATTGTTTTGAGGCTTCTACGATTTGTGCTTTGCGTATAGTTTTCTTCTGGAGTTCTCATATCCATAATTATTTGGATCAACATTTCAAGCCATCCACCATGGCTCATCATCAGGATAGATGCGAGAACTCCGGAAGAAAACTATACACAAAGATATAGTTCCTGAGTTAACATCTTGAGTTCCTGGATTCCACATTCCAAAACTTTTGAATTACAAATCTATTGGACAACCATGCAATTGAGTTACATCCAAAACACTATCAAATTGTCTCATGATGCTTGTAAGGGTATAAATCACAAGATACACAAATTCTAAAACTATTTAGGTGACCATCCATGATAAGATTTACCTATATTAGATCCTTTTTTACCTTCAAAGTGTGGGCTTCTTAAAACACAAAAAATGTCATTTGTCTATTAAGATCATCACCACAATTAACATTTGGTGGATTTTTAAAAATGGATACATTAGATACCTATTGTTGATATTTAAGTTTTCCCTACAAAACATCATTGGATTGAAATGTATAATTCTAAGCCATGTCACCCATTTTCTTGCAATAATGACATTCACTTTCCCCTTTGTATTTACTTGATTTTCTATGATTGTTTCTTGAGTATAATGCAATCTCAAGTTGTGCATTAAAGAAATTTTTGAGGTCTAAAATGGGTCTCCTAAGGAATATTATAAAATAAGATTAGATTACAGCATCAAATTTTAGAGGGAAAAAAAGGAAAAACTACTTGTTCAACTTATCTCCCTACGATTTTACTCAATTTTTGATCGGGAGCACTCGTTGGAAGCAAAATTTAATTCCTCATCCGAGTAGCCATGTTGAATACTTTCGATGGACCCTGCTACACAGAAAATCAGAAATACATGAAAAAAGTTACCACAATCATGTTTTCATGTATTTCTTATTTTTTTATGTATCAAGTGTTTAGTCAGTTTATCACTTCCACAATCATTAATTATCAACCAGGGTAGGTCCTTTTATTTCAAAGGTGTTTGCACTATCTATGTTGATACATGTAACAACGAGATAAAACAGAGAAGAAAAGATGTCGTTGAACATACTTGTAGAAATTAAAATATTCTTGCAGAATGGAAATACAAACTTGTAGGATTAAAAAACACAATGCATAAATGAAACACACTCGGAAAGGAAAGAACCACACTTCATAGAAAAATCAGAATAAATATATCCGCACCATACGCTATCAGCTAAAGACATAACATGGAATTTATTAATATGTGGAACAACACGCAATAAATCTGGAAGCAGAAGTGTATCTATCCACAATGAACATGTACAACGGTAATAAGAAATCCACACTTTAACACATGAAAGAGATAAATATCCTAACAACATTGTGATCCCTGCTAAAGAGGAGGGCCCTTACTCCCTAGCACGGTGTAGGAAGGAAATGAAAACTTAGTTAAAAATTCAACACATAAATTGTAATAACATCACCAGATATGCTTATATTCAAAATAGCTGAAGAGTACAAGATCACAATGTTGGTACTGTCTCTGTTCAGTTCCCTCCTTCACATGAGACTAAGCTCTTTTTATAAAGTCTTTTTAGAGTCCCAAAATTAGGAAAACAAATAAGTCACGAGAATCTCTGATTCTTATGCTGATTAAACTAACATAGATAATAAAAAGATATAAATTTTTACAAGTTGTTTAAATAAAGATTTGTTGTGGTTACACCACTCTTGTTTACATACAATTATAACTGCATAGATCTTCTTAACTTTCCATGTGGAATTTCTATATATGACCCTTGATAGTTGTCTTTTGAAATATCAGCTACGGTTTTGACAATTCACATGTAACAACAACTTCATGGTGTAACAACAACTCGAACCGTGTACAACAGAAAATGACAAATGCAAGGTGCAACAACAACTTGAACCATGTAACAATAAGGGATCAACAACCATTCATCCATAGCCATTAGTAGCTATGGAAATACCTGAATTAAAACATTCTGAAGAAATCTTCCAAATATACCCTAGTTAATCATCCCAAATAAAGCATCATTTCGTTCAATTTTTAGTAGAAAATAGCATAATAATACATCAAAGAAAGGATTGCTTCTTTATCAGACATAGTGACATTGTACTAAGGAGATTGTAGGTTCAAATGCGGGAAAATGGCCAAAAATGGGGGAAAGGATGCCTGAAATATCCATAAATATTGCACCCAACATCTTCCCCCAACTGAAGCCACTGTATTTCTTCATGCAGTCTCTTGAGAATATTCAAGGTCCTCGGCTATTGTGACACTAGCATGTTGCTGATGCATTCTTGTGAAATCATAGGCACCAGGAGTGTCTTCGTCGTCTTTCCTATACCCCTAGGTAGACACAAGCTGAGTTGTCCAGGAATGTTCATCATATATGTTCAAATGAAAGTGAGGTTGGTATTTCTCAATCGGAATCCAAATCAAAGGAAACTTGAATTTGAGCCCCATCTAGAAAGCTCCCATCATTTTGACAATTCATACATATTCAAGGACTCGAGTAACAACAATCATGAAATTGGGGTATCCAAAGGGATCCCCTGCTTGTAATGCATCACTGCAAGCTTCCCACTATTTTAGGCTCCCGACCAATGCTCTACTTTTCAATTTTTCATGAATATTAAAAAAAAACCCAACAATCCTTCTCCTGTAGAGGGACAATTGGTCTATAATGCCAGGGTTACTGAGAAACTTCTTGAATTCCCATCTCATAGTAGTGACCATACCAGGTTATAATCTTACCATCAAGGTTTCCTATTCTTCATTCATAACAAAGTATTTTGTGGCAAGGTTCGAATCAATTTGGTTTATCATAAAAGATTTGAAAGCTCGTAGCTACAAATATCCAACATAGGGGTGATATTTACAACAATCTATAAACTAGAATGCTCAACAAATATATGATGTAAAAAGAGTTCTCATAACAAAATCTGCTCATCGAAATCACATGAGAGAAATACCGATGGAAAAGTTTTAGTGGAATTTCTCTTGTAGGGTATGTTATCATAAATAACTTTCAATTGGAAAAAATATATTTTTTCTGACAAGAAGATTAGGTAGGATGGAGATGGCTACCTAAAACCCAAAAGATTAAGGGATAAATCATAAATTTTACCTTTCTCTTTGGTTAGTCTCTTGACCTCTTGTTGTAGTTGTTGCCTCTGTTTTTCCTTCTCCATCTCAACTTTCCTTGTTTCTCACTTTACCAACTTTTCTGTCAGCAATTCCTCAATCCACTGATACTTAAGGTTATGAATAAGCTTATGATGTTCTTCCATAGACATCATTCCATTTTTTAAGGGAAAGTTCCAATTGCTTCCAATTCTGTAGTTCTGTTACCAGCAAATGGTTTTCTGAATGCCACGCTACTTCAGGGTCCGATGAAATTTCTTGTTTAATAACATTAGAGGGTGTAATAACATCTTGTGTTTCAAGTTTCTCTACCTCAGCTAATGGTTCTTGTTTATCAACGACTTCATTAACAGGTTCTTTTGGAACAACTCTCACTTTTTCTTCCTTAAAAAACTCTGTCTCAACGGGTGGTTTTTGTGTATCAACAACATTGGTTATAGGTTCTCGTGTGTTGGTTTCTAGGTCAAAATTCCTGGGGTGCTTCGTTTCAACTGTTGATTCTTATGTATCAACAACATTGTCAACATGTTCTTATGAGTCATCCTCCCATGGTTGCGTTTGGGTTCCTTATGAGATGGTGTCTGCAACACAAATTTTATACCTTGTTGTTGCCAAACCCTCTACACCTGCTATATATAAAGGCCCCTGGGTGGTTTCTGATCTTAACTTGTCAACAACCTCAACTAATGTATCGAGACCTAGAACCTTCATTTTCATTTTTCTACCTCCTAATTGTTGCTTTAATTTCTTATTTTCTTCTTCTAATTTCTCAATTTTAAGCAGTAAGGTTTGGGTTTCATCCTTACCAGTTGAAGAAGCATCTTCTTGCTTGGTATGTTTCCTCTTCTTCTGCTTCTCCTTTTTTTCTTCTTTCTCACTTGGTCTCTTCTTGGATGGTGGCGAGGGTTCTGGCTTCTTCTTCAATGATGAGGGTTATGGTTTCTTCTTTGGTGGCGAGGGTTCTGGATTTTTTCCAAAAACATAGTCTTCATATCTCCCCATGCCTAGATAGTGGTAGAACCTAGTCCCAAAAACCATCTTAATGTTTCTCCTTTTGGAGTGGCAAGAAATAGTTTCAACTTCTGAGCATCTAAAGTGTAAGCATAACTCCTACAGAGAACATCAAACTCAAACAAAAAAGTATCGGGATCTTCTACAATCAATCCATGGAAATGTGAAAGGGCCGATAGAAGGATATTTTTCATGGGGGCTTTTCACCTTATATCACTTATTAGAAACTCAAAAGTGGTAATAGTGGCATCTGCCCTATTATTATTGTTTTTGTTATCCCCCATTGGAAATTATCCTGATTCTTGTTTTGGCGAGGATCCTTCTAAAGATATTTCAGATGAATGTTATATAGATAGAGACTCTTGTGATAATGGCTCAGATTGTTATGGGACTGGATATTGTACTGCACTACCTGAGTCTGGGTATTGAAAAATAGAAAAAATTTATTTCAATTTTGGTTCTTGATTCTTCCCACTGGTTTCCCCTTTTCCTTCTAATCCAAAATCCCGACCACTAGTTTCTCTGTGTTGTTCATGAGTTAGGCTTATAGATTTAGGAGTTTGCAAGCTAGTTTGAGGACAATGGGGTCCTAAAACAAAGGTACCAGATACTCATGTTTTTGATGTAGAAGTAGTTTCTTTTTGTGGGGGTGTTTTTCTTACGTTCATTTGTGGTGTTGACAGCTCTCTCTCTGCTTTTGAGATCAATTCATGCATAAATGTTTTCCTCCTTTGATCAATATTTTTTTTGTTCTTTTTATGACCCCTTTTGCCTATATATTTATTAGAGCTTCTAATTTTTGCTTCTTTTCACTCATGCATTCTACACATGGACCCCATATGTGTAAATTATTTTCACACCCTAAGTTTCTTAATTATTATAGTGGTGAGCTCGCTCAGGTATATTGGAGAGATGCACAAGTTCTTACCTCTCGTCTTATTGCCCAGCACCTATAAAATTAAAGACACACTATCAAAACAAAATTAAAAAATGTACACATCGTAAGTGTTAATTATTACAATGGTGAGCCCACTCAGGTATATTAGAGTGATGCACATGTTCTTACTTATCATATTACCACCCAACACCTGTAAAATTAGAAACAATCTATTAAAAGGAAATTCAAAAGAAAGCACTGACTAACTGTATCAATTAACAAACTTCCCCATCAACGATGCCAAAATGTTTGGTCAGTTTATCACTTCCATAATCATTAATTATCAACCAGGGTAAGTATTTTTATTTCAAAGGTGTCTGCACTATTTGTGTTGATACATGTAACAACCAAGTAACACAGAGAAGAAAAGATGTTGTTAAACACACTTGCAGAAATTAAAATACTCTTGCAGAATGGAAATACAATCTTGTAGGAATTAAAAATAACACTACATAAATTAAACAAACTCGGCAAGTAAAGAACCACACTTCATTAAAAATCAGAATAAATATAGGTGTGCCATACACTATTAACTAAAGATATAACATGAATTAAATAACATGGAATTGATTAATCTATGTAACAACACACAATAAATATGGAAGTAGAAGTGTATCTATCCACAATGAACATGTACAACAATAATAAGAAATCCACACTTTAATGCATGAAAGAGATAAATATCCTAACAACATTGCGATCCCTGCTAAAGAGGAGGGCCCTTCCTCCCTAGCAGGGTGCAGAAGAAAATGAAAACTTAGTTGAATATTCAACACAGAAATTGTAATAACATCACCAAATATGCTTATATTCAAAATAGCTGAAGAGTACAAGATCAAAATGTCGGTACTGTCTCTGTTCTATGCCTCCCTTAACATGAGACTAAGCTCTTTTTATAAAGTCTTTTTAGAGTCCCAAAATAAGGAAAATGAATAAGTCACGAGAATCTGCGATTCTTATGCCGATTAAACTAACAGAGATATTAAAAAGATATAAATTGTTACAAGTTGTTTCAATAAAGATTTGTTTTGGTTACACCACTCTTGTTTACATACAATTATAACTGCCCAAATATTCTTAACTTTTCACATGGAATTTCTCTATATAACCCTTGATAGTTGTCTTTGAAAATAGCAACTATAGTTTTGACAATTCACGGTGTAACAACAAATTCATGGTGTAACATAAACTTGAACTGCGTACAACAGAAAATGACAAACCTAAGGTGTAAAAACAACTTGAACCGTGTAACAATAAGTAATCAACAACCATTCATCAATGGCCATTAGTAGTTATGGCAATAGCTGAAAGAAAAACATTCCAAAGAACTCTTCCACAGATACCCTAGTTAGTCATCCAAAAGAAAGCATCATTTCATTCAATACTTAGTAGAAAATAGCATAATAATATGTCAAATAAAATATTTCTTCTTTATCAGAGGGAGTGACATTATACTAGGGAGATTGTAGGTTCAAATGAGTGAAAATGGCCAAAAATGGGGGAAAGGATGCTTGGAATATCCTTAAATATTGAACCCAACATCAGGGTCCATCAAAAGTATCCAACATGGGTAATCCTTGGATGAGGAATTAAATTTTGAATCCAACAAGTGCTCCAACTCAAAATTTGAGTAAAACCATAGTGAGATAAGTTGAAAATACAAGTTGAAAAACTAGTTTTTTTTTTTTTTTTAATCTTTTTACCTTTTTTACTCCAAAAATGGTGAATCATCCCCCATGGTTGACATCATTATATTGAATCCTATTGGTTCTTATAAAGTTGATTTTGGCTGTACATTTTTGTTTTGTGGCCCACTTTTTATCTCAAAATTTCCCTAATTGATCACCTTCTATATCACTTACAATGGTTATGATACATGTTGAACATGTTGCAGTTGTTGCCATTGATGTCAAGCAATGTCAATTTCAAGGGGATCTTGTTAAGGTTTTCATGTATGAGGCTTATGCTGTTATCGATGCCTTGGTTGTTTCTATTAACAATGTACTAAGCCTATGATGCTTTAGTTATTGTTGAATAGCCTATCTTTAAAGGATTTTTTAATGCAAGAGAATTTCTCAAAAGAACATAAAAAATGGTTAGTTGGATAATCCTCTCCAAGAAATTTTCAAAAATATAAGGCACTTAGGATAGCTCCCAAGGAATGAAGAGACAACTTAGTTTGAAGTGTTGTAGTCCAAGAAAGGTTGCCATTGGTCATGGCTCTAGTGTGGTCCCCTTATCCGACTGACGCTAAAGTTGAGAGAAGATAAGGAGGAAGAATGAACAGAGACAAGTGGTTAGGTGGTATGTTGTTGGTCCTAGCCCCTAATCAAAGGGAGCTAGGGTAAAGCACACCTGAGCTTAATAGACTTCCCGATCCAGTCGATGTGGAAACAACAATAATGGGCAGTGAGCAGCGAACATTGAAAAATGACTGGTAAGGCTCTTGATCACAACCTATGGTCACAATGTGGTTGGCTTAGGCACCAAAGTGTTTATCAGACTACTAGGACCAAATGATGTAGATACAAAAGAATGAGCAACAGGAAACAAGAGAAACAACATGGTAGTATATGTTGGGTTATGACTTTGAAATCTTCCATGTTGTCATTCTTCAAATCATGATTACATTCCTTTTGTTCTCATTATGAGTTTACTCTCCTACCTTTTTTCCATTAGGAAGCCTTTCTAATAGCAATGTTTTCATACCATCCATCTTAGCTTCCATGCCATCCATCATAGCTTCCATGCTATCCATCTTAGTTTCCACGCCATTCATCTTAGTGTCCATGCCATTTATCTTAGCTTCCACGCCATTTATCTTAGCTTATGTTAGCTTTTGTGAGAATGACATTTATTGCACTTGGTCCCATAATTTTGATACATCATGTAGCATTTCTTCCTCTTCTTCATGTTGTTTACTGGGTGTTTCCATTTTCTTTCTTTGGGACATCAATTACCGATAATAATGCTTCCCTACACCCTTTGAATTCCTTCAAACTAATTTTTCAAACCAAGCTTATGCAAATATTTAAAAAAATACACACCTTTTTTCACTTTGTAGGCACTCGATATTGAATCTGAGATAGCTCTATAATTTCTAATCTTCCAGTTCTAAAATTTGGATCTACAGTTGCTCTATGTGTCCTCTTTCCAATGCCACCAGTCTGATCAAAATTGGATTCTTGAAGTAAATACTATGCACAATCTCCCAAGATGACCTGATTATATACATTTTCACAAGAGCGAACTTGTACGAAGTGCTAGGTATCCATGTTTTGACATTAGGACCTGGAAAAGATACACAGAAAACTACAGGTTGTCCTCTTTCTGTAACTTCTTACGAAATTGCAATTTGATGCTTAGATAGAAAGTTATGATGATTTTCCCAAGGTCACCTGTTTGGGATGTAATTCAGGAGCCTGCAGAAACCGTAACTTCGTCAGGTTATATATCCAAAAATATAGCGAGCCAAGATCTGAAATTTCAACCCAAGGTTCAACATGATGTCTTCTGAAATGGGTTTTTTTTTAGATTCTGAAACGTCGCAGAAAAAAGTTATAGCGAAAATGCCACGATGACCTTTTTGGAGCAAAGAAACCCTAGAATCCAAAGCTCTGATACCAAATGTTATGAAACCAGCTCACAAAAAGATAGAAAAGATAGATGAACTCCTTAGAAATAAGCCTCTTTAAGGGGGCAACTTCCTTTACATTACACAAATGAATAATTCTTGGATGATTCAAATGACAAAACCTCCTTTCTATATATAGGAGTCTAAGGGGTCACAATATAACCCAAGCCGACCTAACCATAATAATATAAGGCTACATAAATAACAGTAGTGTGCTTCTGGGGTGCACAATAATAGCAATATGGGGACAATAGGGTCACAACAATGACAAAAGTAATGGGGTAATCACTAGTATTATAGGGACCTAATAATGTTTCAGGTGGTGATGACGTGGAGATAGCTAACAAGTACACATGTATAGCATGGTGCATGGAATTCTACGAAGGTGACACATTTTTGGTGGATTGGGCCTTTTTGGGTGGCTAAGTGGACCTTTTCTGAGTGACACATGGTAGTGATGTGGTAGGACAAGTGAGAATGATGATGACATGGTAATGTGTGAAAGTGAGATGTAGCATGTGGAAATATCATTTTCAAATGGATAAATGGACTATTGGCAAGTAACACATGGAAATACATGTGGCAAGTACATGTTAATAGAGGGCATGTGGTAGGTTCTGGTTGGTTCACACGGACATGACATGGCAACTTCGAATACCTTGGGATCTACACCAAGGAATAGTTTTGTAAGGCCTCACAATGTTAAGGTATTTTAGTGTTTATCATGATTTCATGTAGTGCAGACATCACCCACAAACCAATGTTACAAGAACAAGCAATGTGAACACTGTCCAATAGTATAGTGATGACTGATGAGGCATTAGATAAAGACTGGTCCATCAAGTGCAACAGTTTCTTATGAAGGTTCTGTCTATTGGACTGCCCATAGAAGGAAGAAAAGACTCAAAGATCAAGCGATGAGAAGCAAGGAAATATCACAACCCCCAGTTGTAGGAGCTAGCAAGTGTTTAAGAGCATGGTTTCTTATGCTTCATTGCAAACTTCCTTTAATCTCACTGGGTAGGTGAGATAATGGGACTATGCCTATGGTTTATTTCCCTGAATTAAACTATAATAAAATTGTATACACCAAATTTGTACAGTGAAATAAAAGAAAGTTATATACAACAAAGAAACAAATGAAAGAGAGATAATATAAAAATTCATGTCTATTATGTAAATAAAATAAATTGAAATTTGAAGAAATTGACAACAAACTAAAAAAGTGAGATTATAGGAAGATTTTTGTGATGGTACCCTGTTAGCCATAAGATCACGCTATATAAATTAGGCTATGGATTTGCAACTTTTCATGAATTTTTAATCAAAATAACAAGACACAAAACCTACTCTACTTCTCTGTGGACATTAATTCACAATTTAGAACAAAAATATTATACATGCAATAAGAAATCACACACATGCAAAGTATTTGTCCCGGGAAAGAAAACTGCTAAAAAACCCAATGCCTGCTTACATTAATATGATGAATAGAGATTTATTATAATTACTTTGATCAACTAAGCGCGCCATGCAAGTGCATAACCTATCTCTCTACTCACTGAAGGCCTCTGACCCAAACACACCATGCAAGTGCATAACCTATCTCTCTACTCACTGAAGGCCTCTGACCCAAACTTAGTAAATGTCTGCCTTTGCTTGAGCCCCTATTTGCTTGCGAAATTCCTCAGAAAATAGGCCCCTATTAATTAGGAATTTCCTAAAAAATTCTTGTGTTATTCCTCACTGTTGATCACCTGACCTCATGCAGCACTTGTCCACAAAAATTTCAGTAAAAAATCAAATCATCTAATTTTTGTTGACGCGTTTTGAACCATCTAGTGTGGTTCATCATCAAGACAAGATGAAGAACCCGATCTTCGCATCAAGTTAAACTTCCTTGGAAACTTCACCATAACTGGGCAACTCATATTCTTTGCATGCATGAGCTAATTATTAGCTCATTGATCAGTTAACTAGATGGTCTTAGAGTTAAAATGATGTCCCACTATTCAACTGACCACCATCTAGTTCTACTAATAGTTATAACTAGTTTAACTGATTACAACTTAAATTAACTCAACCTAGGCTCCTAAAATTTAGGAATCACTACATACAACTGAAATTCATGCCCTTAACTCAAATTAAATGAGCTAGGCTCCAATATTTTAGGAATCAACATGAGAAAACTGAACTTCAACTCATTAACTTGAATTAGTGTTCTTAACCGAGTGACAAGAGCCATGTCACCTTAGTTGACTCCTCCAAGTTGTCTACTGATGTGGAATTTCAAATTTCCTCAACACCCCCTCTTAGTAAGAAATGGATTAAGTAAAGTCTTTCGGTCGAAATCGCCAGGGAAAATTTTAAGAACCCCCCCAAATTTACATGTATAATAAATGGGAGAATCTCCATGGTATATAGGAAAAATGGAAGGCGATTTTATCAATAATATGATATGTATATATAATGTTTTGGCGAATCTCTCACCAGGCATGGCGAATATTTTACTCAATTATAAAATCTTGTGTTTACTGAATACACAAATGAAATCAATGCATTTCTTTAAAATATCTTTTGAAATCAAAATTACCGAAATTACATATCGATAATCTAGTGGGTGTACGATAAAATTCACCCGCCATTCACAGAAAGCATGAGAAAAAACCTAATACTATATATAAAACCAAGAAAAATTCAAATTCATCACTTCTAGGGACCTCATAACCACCGTGCCAATACATAAGTATGTTCCTGTTTGCAATTAGAAAAATTACCCAAATTACAATCTGTTTACTCCACTTCTAGGGACCTCGTAACCACCTTGTCAATACACAAGTATGTTCCTGTTTGCAATTAGAAAAATTACCGAAATTACAATTTGTTTACTCCAGCATATGTTGGAAAGTTATAGAAGGATGATTAGTGCAATCAATCCATTCCTTTTAGCCCTGGATTTGTTTCAGTTTAAAACAGAAGTATACAAATATACTTGTCCAATGTCTATGCTTTAACCATTCACTTTAAGATGTTTTTACAATATAATTTCCTAAGTCTATTTAATATCTTCATTATCATAAAAACCAACCTATATCCATCTTAACTCCACATCTACCACTCTTAGGGGGATGAAATCTATTTATTCCTCTGAGCACTTGGTAGACCCAGAATTAAGATGGATCTAAGATAGAATTTCCCCTTTAAATAGTCTATGCTCACATGAATACCATGGGTCAATACCATGGGTTATCATAAACCTGGAGCTTAAAAATTACTATTGGTAATTTATAAAA
>APFE030106415.1:0-15094 GCA_000404065.3 Pinus taeda | reverse complement strand
GTGTTTAGGGTTTTGGTTTAGGGTTTAGATTTTATAACACTTTAGTAAATTCTTTTAATAAATAATTAAATAAAAGTTGCAAAACACTTTTTTGAATGTTATAAAATTCTTAGGGTTTAGGGTTTAGGGTTTTAGGTTTAGGGTTGAGGATTTAGGGTTTATGGTTTAGGGTTTGGGTTTTATAATTTACGGTTTAGTGTTTATGACACATTAGTAGGTGCTTTTAATGAGCACTTTAAAAAAAGGTTACAAAAGGCTTTTTAAAATGTTATAAAATGTTTAGGTTTTATGGTTTAGGATTTGGGGTTTATGGTTTAAGGTTTAGGGTTTAGGGTTTAGGTTTTATAACACTTTATTAAATTATTTAATAAACACTTAAATAAAATATACAAATCACTTTTTAGAAGGTTATAAAATGCTTAGGGTTTATATTTTGGGGTTGGAGTTTGGGTTTTATGGTTTAGCATTTAGGGTTTAAGGTTTAGGTTTTGTAACACTTTAATAAATTCTTTTAATAAACATTGAAATAAAAGTTGCAAAATGCTTGGTAAAATGTTTTAGAATTCTTAGGGTTTACGGTTTAGCGTTTAGGGTTTATAAATCATCATTAAATTCTTTTAATAAACACTTAAAAATAGGTAACAGAAGAATTGGTAAAGTGTTATAAAATACTTAGGGTTTAGAGTTTAAGGTTTCATGTTTGGGGCTTAAATTGTTATAAAATGTTTAGGGTTTAGGATTTTTGGCTTAGTATTTATAGCAATTTAGTAAATTCTTTTTATAAAAACTTAAAAAAAGGTTACAAAAATCTTGTTAAAATTTCACTAAATCCTCAGGGTTTAGGGTCTGAAAAGTTATAAAAGACATAGGATTTAATGTTCATAAGACTTGAGAAAATTCTTTTAATAAACGCTTAAAAAAACTTACAAAATTCTTTTTAAAATGTGATAACATGCTTAGTTTTTGGTGTTTAGGGTTTAGGGTTTAGGGTCTATGGTTTAAAACATTGTTGTAAATGCTTTTAATAAACACTTGAAAACAAGTTACAAAACTCTTTTTAAAATGTTATAAAATGCTCAGGGTTTAGTGTCCAGGGTTTATGCTTTAGGTCTTCAAATTTTATAAAATGATTAGGGTTTAGAGTTTAGGGTTTAGTGTTTATAAGACTTTATTAAATTATTTAAATAAAAACTTAAAAAAAGTTACAAAACTCTTGTTAAAATGTTATGAAATTCTTAGGGTTTAGGGTTTAAAATGAGTTAGTAAATGATTTTTAATAAACACTTAAATAAAAGTTACAAAACCCTTTTTAAAATGTTGTAGAATGGTTAGGGTTTATGATTTATGGTTTATAAAACATTAGAAAATCCTTTTAATAAACACTTAAATAAAAATTACAAAACGATTTTAAAAATGTTATAAAATTCTTAGGGTTTATGGTATAGGGTTTATGGTTCAAGGTTTAGGGCGTATTAATTACGGTTTATAATACTTTAGTAAATTCTTTTAATAAAAACTTCAATAAAAGTTACAAACAAATTTTAACATGTTATAAAATACCTAGGGTTTATGGTTTTACAGTTTAGGGTTTATAACACTTTAGTAAATGGTTTTAATAAACACATAGATAAAGATTACAAAGCACTCTTTAAAATGCTATAAAATACATAGTGTTTGGGGTTTATGTTTTAGGATATAGGGTTTAGGGTTTAGCTTTTAGGGTTTAGGTTTTATAACATTTTATTAAATTATTTTAATAAACACTTACATAAAAGTTACAAAACACTTTTTAAAAGGTTATAAAATGCTTAATGTTCAGGGTTTAGTGTTGTGGGTTTGATGTTTGGGGTTAAGAATTTAGGGTTTAGGGTTTAGAGGTTTATAACACATTAGTAAATGCTTTTAATAAACACTTAAATAAAATTTCCAAACCACTTGTTAAAGTGTTATAAAATAACTAGGGTTTAGGGTTTAAAATACTTTAGTAAATGCTTTAGATAAACACTTAAAAAAATTCGCAAAACATTTTTTAAAATGTTATAAAATGTGTAATTTTTAGGGTCAGGTTTTAGGGTTTTGGGTTTGGGATTTATACCACTTTAGTTAATTCTTTTAAAAGGAACATAAAAAGAAGTTACAAAACACTTGTTAAAATGTTATAGAATACTTAGGGTTTAGGGTTTAGGGTTTATAACACTCTGTAAATTCTTTTAATAAACAATTAAAAAAAGTGGCGGAACACTTGTTAAAATGTTATAAAATACTGAGGGATTAGAGTGTAGAGTTTAGTGTTGATAACATTTTAGTAAATTCTTTTAATAAAAACATAAAAAAAAGTTATAAATCTTGATAGAATGTCATTAAATGCTTGGTTTTTAGGGTATAAAATGTTATAAAATGCATAGGGTTTAGGTTTTGTAAGACTTTAGTAAATTCTTTTAATAAACACTTAAAAAAAGTTACAGAATGCTCTTTAAAATGTTATAAAATTCTTAGTGTTTAGGGCCTAGGATTTATAACACTTCAATAATTGCCTTTAATAAACACTTAAAAAAAGTTACAAAACACTTTTTAGATTGTTATGAAATGCTTAGTCTTTAGGGTTTAGTGTATAGAGTATAGGGTTTGGAGTTTAGGGACAATTTAGTTAATGCTTTCAATAAAACTTTAATAAAAGTTGCAAAATGCTTGTTAAAATCTTATATAATCCTTAGGTTTTAGGGTTTACGACACTTTAGTAAATGATTTTAATAAAACCTTTAGAAAGTTACAAAAGGCTTATTAAAATGTTATAAAATTCTTAGGTTTTATTGTTTAGGGTTTAGGGTTTTAAAGAGCTACAAAATACATGTTAAAATGTAATAAAATACTTAAGATTTAGGGTTTACAAGACTTTAGTAAATTCTTTTAATAAACACTAAAACAAAAGTTACAAAACGCTTCTGGGTTTAAAATGTTATAAAATTCTTACGGTTTACGGTTTGGGGTGTGGAGTTTAGGGTTTAGTGTTTATGGTTTATAATGCTTTAATAAATTATTTTAATAAAAACTTAAATAAAAGTTAGAAACTATTTCTGAAATGTTGTAAAATGGTTAGGGTTTAGAGCTTAGGGTTTAGGGTTTAGTGTTTAGGCTTTAGGGTTTATAAAAACTTAGTAAATCGTTTTAATAATCACTTGAATAAAAGTTACAGAACACTTTTGAAAATGTTATAAATTCCTTAGGTTTTAGCTTTTAGGGTTTAGGTTTTATAACACTTTAGTAAATTCTTTTAATAAACACTTAAGTAAAAGTTACAAAACACTTTATAAAATGTTATAAAACTCTTAGGGTTTAGGGTTTGGGGTTTACGGTTTAGGGCTTACGGTTTAGAGTTTATAACACTTTACTGGATTCTTTTAATAAACACTTAAATCAAAGTTACAAAACACTTCTCAAAATGTTTTTAAAATTCCTAGGGTTTATGGTTTGGTGTTTTGGGTTTAGGGTTGATGGTTTAGGATTTAGAGTTTAGGGTTTATAACAATTAAGTCTTTCAATAAACACTTAAAAAATTACAAAACACTTTTTAAAATATTATATAATACTTAGGGATTAGGGTTTAGGGTTTAGCATTGAGGTTTTGGGGTTTAGGGTTTAGGGATTAGGGTTTAAGGTTCACGGTTTAGGGTTTAGGGTATAAGGTTTAGTGTTTGGGGTTTAGGGTTTAGTGTTTATAGTTTATGGTTTATAACCATTAATTAAATGGTTCTAATAAAAACTTAAATAAAATTTATAAAATGTTGAGGGTTTAGGGTTTAAAAAGTTATAAAATGCTTAGCGTTTAGAGTTTAGGGCTGATGGTTTATAACACTTGAGTAAATTGTTATAATAAACACTTTAAGAAAAAGCAACAAAACTCTTGTTAAAATGTCATAAAATACTTAGGGTTTAGGGTTTAGGGAAAGTTAAGTAAATGATTTTAATAAACATATTAGAAAAAGTTACAAAATGCTCACTAAAATGTTATAAAATTATTAGGGTTTAGGGTTTAGATTTTATAACACTTGAGTAAATGGTTTTAATAAAAACTTAAAACAATATTATAAAACACTTATTGAAATATTATGGAATACTTAGGGTTTAGGGTTAAGGGTTTAAAATGTTACAAAATTCTTAGGGTTTAGGGTTTAGGGTTTTGAAAAGTTGCAAATTGTTTGTTAAAATGTAATAAAATGCTTAGGGTTTATAACACTTTAGTAAATTCTTTTAGCAAACACTTAAAAAAAGTTACAAACTGGTTATTAAAATGCTACAAAATGCTTAGGGTTTAGGGTTTAGTGTTGGGGGTTTTAAATGTTATAAAATTCTTAGGGTTTACAATTTGGAGTGTGGGGTTTAGGGTTTAGGGTTTATTGTTTATAATTATTTAATAAATTCTTTTATCAAAGGCTTAAATAAAAGTTAAGAAATAGTTTTTAAAATGTTATAAAATGCGTAGGGTTTGTTGTTTATGGTTTATGGTTTAGGGTTTGGGGTTTACGGTTTATGGTGTAGGGTTTATAGCACTTTAATAGATGGTCTTAATATACTTAAATAAAATTAAAAAAAATGTTATAAAATCCTTAGGTTTAAGGGTTTGGGTTTAGGGTTTAGGGTTTACAACACTTTAGAAAATGATTTTAAGAAGCTCTTAAGTAAAAGTTACAAAACATTTTGTAATATGCTATAAATCTCTTAGGATTTAGATTTTAGGGTTTAGGTTTTGGGATTTAGGGTTTATAAGACCTTTGTAAATGCTTTTATGGTTTAGGGTTTATAAGACCTTAGTAAATTCTTTTAAGGTTTAGGGTTTAGGCTTTAAGCATTATCCTATACAGCTCAAAATGTGGGGATCAGGGTTTAGCATTGATAACAATTAGCTAAATTCGTTTAGTAAAATTAAATAAAAGTTGGAGAATGCTTTTTAAAATGTTATAAAAATTTAGTTTTTAGTGTTTACGGTTTGGGGTTTGTGGGTTGGGATTTAGGGTTTAGGGTTTAGGTTTTCTAAGGCTCTCGAAAATGATTTTAATAAAAAAATAAATAAAAGTTACAAAACTCTTTTTAAAATGTCATAGAATGGTTAGGGTTTAGGGTTTACAGTTTAAGGTTTATAACACTTTAGTAAATGCTTTTAATAAACACTTAAATAAAAGTTTCAAAACACTTTTTAAAATGATATAAAATCCTTAGTGTTTAGTTTTTAGTGTATAGGGTTTATGGTTTATAACACTTTAGTAAATTCTTTTAATAAACACTTAAATAAAAGTTACATAATACTCTTTAAGATGTTATAAAATGGTTAGGTTTTAGGGTTTGGGGTTTTAGGTTTTAGGGTTTTAGGTTTAGGGTTTAAGGTTTATAACACTTTAGTAAATTATTTTAGTAAACACTTAAATAAATGTTACAATACATCTTTTTAAAATGCTATAAAATTGTTAGGGTTTGGGGTTTAGGGTTTGGGATTTAGTGTTTATGGTTTAGGGTTCCGGGTTTAGGGTTTAGCGTTTAAGGTTTAAGTTTTATAACATTTCACTAAACTTGGGTCTAGGGTTTATTTTATAATGTTTATGGTTTAGGGTTTAGCATTTAAGGTTTAGGTTTTATAACACTTTACTAAATTTCTTTAATAAACACTTAAATAAAAGTTAAAAAACACTTTTCAAAAGGCTATAAAATGATTAGTGTTCAATGTTTACGGTTTAGGGTTCATAACACTTTAGTAAATTCTTATGGTTTAGGGATTGGAACTTATGGTTTTGGATTCAAGGTTTAGAGCTTATAAAAATTTATTAAATGCTTTTAATAAACAATTAAAAAAAGGTTATAAAACACTTGATAAAATGTTATAAATGCTTAGGTTTTAGTGTTTGGGGACGATTTAGTAAATACTTTTAATAAACACTTTAAAAAAGTTACCAAACGCTTGTTAACATGTTATAGAATTCTTAGGGCTTAGGGTTTACAACCCTTTGTAAATGGTTTTAATAAACACTTAAAAAGAGTTACAGAAGGCTTATTAAAATGTTATAAAATGCTTACGTTTAGGGTTTAAAATGTTATAAAAGTCTTAGGCTATAATGTTTAAGGTTTTAAAAAGTTACAAAGCACTTGTTAAAATGTAATAAAAATTTTATGGTTTAGGGTTTATATCGCATTAGTAAATTATTTTGATAAACACTTAACAAAAAGTTACAAAATGCTTATGGGTTTAAAATGTTATAAAATTCTTAGGGTTTAGGATTTACTATTTAGGATTTTGGGGTGTGGAGTTTAGGGTTTATGGTCGATGGTTTCTAATGCTTTAAGGAATTATTTTAATAAATTCTTAAATAAAAGTTACAAAATAGTTTTTAAATTGTTGTAAAATGGTTAGGGTTTAGGGTTTATGCTTTAGTGTTTAGGGTTTGGGGTTGATGGTTTACGTTTTATGGTTTAGGGTTTATAAAACTTTCGTAAATGGTTTTAATAAACACATAAATAAAATTTACAAAACACTTTTTTAAATGTTATAAAATCCTTATGTTTTAGGGTTTCATGTTTAGGGTTTTGGGTTTATAATATTTTAGTAATTTCTTTTAATAAACACTTAAGTAAAAGTTACAAAACACTTCATAAAATTTTATAAAATTATTAGGGTTTATAGTTTCTGGTTTAGGGTTTGGAATTTAGGGTTTATGGTTTAGTGTTTACGTTATATAACATTTTAGTAAATGCTTTTAATAAACACTTCAATAAAAGCTACAAAACACTTTTCAATTTTTTTTTAAAATTATTAGGGTTTATGATTTAGGGTTTTTGGTATAGGGTTTTGGTTTTTATAAAACTTTAGTAATTTATTTTAGTAAACATTTAAAAAAAAAGTTACAACACGCTTTTAAAAATGTCATAAAATGCTTCCAGATTAGGGTTTAGGGTTTAGCGGTTAAGGGTTTTGGGTTTAGGGTTTAGGTTTTAGGGTTTAAAGTTTAGGATTTATGGTTTAGGGTTTATAACACTTTAGTAAATTATTTTAATAAACACTAACATAAAAGTTACGAAACACTTTTTAAAAGGTTATAAAATGCTTAGGGTTGGGGTTTGGGGTTTGGGGTTTAGGGTTTATATTTTAGGGTTTATAACACTTAGGTAGATTTTTTTAAGTTACAAAATACTTTTAAAATGTTATAAAAAGCTTCAATTTTAGGGTTTAGTGTTTAGGATTTACAGTTTGGAGTTTACGATTTAGGGTTTTTTTTCTTTAGTAAATTCTCTTAATAAACACTTAAATAAAAGTTACAAAATGATTTTTAAAATGTTGTGAAATGCTTAGTATTTAGGGTTTATAACACTTTAGTAAATGCTTTTGATAAAGAATAAAATAAAAATTACAAAATGCTTTTAAAAATGTTATAAAATACTTAGGTTTTATGGTTTATGGTTTAGGGTTTGGGGTTTAGCGCTTAGGATTTAGCGTTTAAAATGATTTAGTAATTTTTTTTAATAAACACTTAGTTAAAAGTTACAAAAATAATTTTAAATGCTATAAAATTATTAGGGTTTAGATTTTAGGGTTTAGAGTTCAGAGTTTCGGGATTATAACACTTTAGTAAATGCTCTTAATAAACACTTAAATAGAATTACAAAAATGTTTTTAAAACGTTATAAAATGCTTAAGGTTTAGGTATTAGGGTTTATGATTTAGGGTTTCGGGTTTAGAACACTTTAGTAAATTATTTTAATAAGCACTTAAATAAAATTTAGAAAATGACCTTTAAAATGTTATAAATTCTAAGGTTTAGAGTTTAGGGTTTAGAGTTTAGAGTTTAAGGTTTAGGGTTTGAGGTTTAGAGTTTACTGTTTAGGGTTTGTGGTTTAGATTTTATGGTTTAGGCTTAATAACACTTTATTAAATTCTTTTGTTAAAAACTTAAATAAGAATTACAAAATGATTTTTAAAATGTTATAAAATTCTTAGGGTTTAGAGTTTAGGGTTTAGGGTTTTGAGTTTAGTGTTTAAGGTTTAGTGTTTAGGGGCTAAGGTTTATGGTTTACGATTAAAGTTTAGGTTTTGTGATTTAGTATTTAGGGTTTAGGTTTTATAAGGCTTTAGGGTTTGGGGTTTAGGGTTTAGTGTTTAGGGTTTAGTGTTTGGGGTTTAGTGTTTAGGGTTTATGGTTTAGTAAATTATTTTAATAAACTTTCAAATAAAGGTTACAAAATGCTTTTTAAAATGTTATAAGATACTTAGTATTTAGGTTTAGGGTTTTTGGTTTGGAGTTGAGTGTTTAGGGTGTAGGGTTTAGGTTTCTAATTTTATAACACATTACTAAATTCTTTTTATAAACACTTAAATCAATTTTAAAAAACTATTTTTAAAATGTTATAATATGCTCAGGGTTTAGGGTTTATAACACTTTGGTAAATTCTTTTAAGAAACACTTAAATAAAAGTTAGAATACTCTTCTTAAAAAATGTTATCAAATGCTTAAGGTTTAGGGTTTAGGGTTTGGGGTTTATGTTTTAGGGCTTAAACGCTTTATTAAATTCTTTTAATAAACACTTAAATAAAATTTACAAAACACTTTTTAAAATCTTATAAAATTCTTAGGGTTTATGGTTTAGGGTTCAGGAATGGGCATTTAGGGTTTAGGGCTTAGGGTTCACGGTTCAAAATGTTATAAATTGCTTAGGGTTCATGGTTTAGGGTATATTTTTTCAGGTTTAGGGTTTAGGGTTTTTTGTCTAGAGTTAATGGTTTATAACATTAAAAAATATATAGTAGCTATAAAAGTTGATTGAGGGCTCTCACGTGGCCAACTGTATAAAGATTCTATGTGGTTGAGCCTACAATTGGATGGAGAGTCATCTCCAAAACATTGTTGCGGCCAACAAGATCCAAGTAGAAAAACAACTTCAAAATATGCAGTAACAGATATGTTCACTTTACAAATAAGTCTTTACTTCTCATGTTTTTGTAACTTATATGCTAATCAGTTCAATATTTATATTTTAATTATTAATAACATGGATTGATCCAAATAGTTTGTATGTTTTGATTTCTGATGATTGCATACGGTACCAAAGCTCGATTTAAACACTTAGAACCTATAGGATCTTCATGTCAACTTTTGCTTTATTATTTTTATTTTAATAAGATTAATTTCCATGATAAATTAATTTGACCATTGTTATCTCGTAAAAGAAAACATTATAAGATGAATTATGAAAATGGGAAAAGAAGAAGACGATTTGATATTAATGATTTAACTAAAATCACGTAAATAAAATATATAGTCTACATTATTTTCGTCCATCACAAATAAAATTCATACCCCATTTCAAGAATTTTAATATTACATCACTATAAATAAGATATATTGATTTTGACAACAATAATCAATGTGAAATCCTAGATCAAATAATTTTAATTTTAAATATTAAAATTAAAATAAATTAAATGACATGGAATAACTTTCCTATTATATTTAGAAAAAACAAAAAAAACCAAAGAAACCTATAGAACATATGTTGTGTTTTGTGTTTGAAAGATAAAATCCAATCCCTAGGTCAACCAATTTAATTTTTTCTCGTAAGAAGTATGGTGAAGAAATTTAAATAAAAGTTTTAATTGGATGCTCTTAATTAACAAACAATTAGTTCTTCCATATGTTTATGACCGGCCAAAAATTAATGTAAGCCTAAAGCCTAAAACAATGGCTGAATACCAATGATGGTAGCTCAAGACTTTCATTAAGCACTAGAGACATTAATGTTTTTGTCTCTTAGTGGTCTACATGCTCTAAAAGAGGTAGATTGGAATGTTATTTATGATGTATGGAAATAAATGAAAAATAGAAAGCCTTTTCCATTGGACAAATAGATTTATATTTTCAATGATGTAAGTCCAAATGATTTTGAATATCATCTAATGAATAAAAGAAACATATGATTAGATTTTTAAATAGAATTTGAGAAATATGTTTTCTTATTTACTATGTTTTATTGATATTTCATTGTGATTTTAATGTAGATAGCCTTTAAATTGTTAAAATTTTAAAAATTTAGGACACTATTTCATTTTGACATTCTTTGAGGGGCTTATTTAATATACAGTGGTCAATAGAAGTATAATTTTTTTAATAACCTTTAATATTTATTGGTTTAGATGAATGTATATTATTCCATTTGAAATTAAGACCATCCCTTCAAATTTAAATACTACTCAATAGATAGCTCCTGCCAAAAAAAAATGGAAAAGGAAATTGAAGAAAAGTCAAAATGTTATTAAAATATAATATTAATTAACGACAAGATAGAAGGAAATTTTGATATCTTTAAACAACTAAAAAGGACCCATCATTCTTGAAAGGCTCCATGGACCTGATATTAAATTTTGTTAGTTTTTGTAATATATTGTTAATGTATTTTGTAATTGTTCTCCTCATAACAAGATTAGTATGGTACTAGCGTTTCAGATGAAGCTCATATCGTGATCATGGTAAAATGGAATTGTGATGTATCCATGTAAAATGAAAACTATAATGTATCTATAACTTAATATGAATAGCAAGATATAAGATATTTTTTCTTCTGAAAAACGAATATAGAGAACCACTGAGAATTAACTTTTGGGACATATAATTAAAAATATAAAAATTGATAGAGCAATTGAAAATATGTTTTCCTATAAACTTGGGTAACCTTAGGAAAAAATACATATTGCAGTTCTCCTTTTATTTCAATGGAAATGGGCCATGAACCATGATGTAAATGATGTGGCATTATTGGATTAATAAACTTATAAGAAATGAAAAAGGAGGATTTTCCTTGTCTTGAAATGGATAAACCTTGGTTATTTCCTCCATTTTCTTTCTTCTTTGGAGTGTGGATTTTATCTCAAGTTGTGGCACATGGTGGGAGGCATTAATCTAATAAAAGTTTAGCCACACATGATAAATCTAGATCTCTAGTTCATTCAAGCTTCATAGGCAATCAAGTCTCCCATTATATGATGTATCACTCTATGTCATTAGTATTTATAAGTGTCATGTGTTTATTATTGGTAAAGTAATCAATAATAATAACATTTTGGATTTTATATATATGTCATTAAATAAATGAGAATATCTAGTGTTTAAAAAAGGTGTAGATTATTGGTTAAATTACATATAATTTTAGAGGCATTTTAAGTTCTCAAAAAAAAAATTATGACAATTTTTTATGTAAAAAGTAAAATAAATTTATATTTATTTTATTTTAAGTGAACAAATATTTTGATATAAGTATGAGTAAGTTTAATACTATTCATGAAGTACTTATTTTAGTAGTAAGTTTTGGAATGTGTTGATGGAAATTTTAAAATATTAGTGTTATGAATGATAAATAGTCAAAAATAATGGATGTAATCTAATTATAATACATAATTTTGTAATGATTATTGTTCATGAAATTAAGATTATGGTATTAATATTAAATTAATAAGTATATTGGAAGTTAAATTTGATATATAGGTATATATTTTAAAATTATGATAGTTATCTAGTAAATTTAAAGAGTATGATTTAATTGAGTATGTGAGAGAGATAAAAAATGAATTTTATAATTTGAAAATTAGTTGGGAATGTCATTTTCTAAGATATATTCAACTTAGATTTTACTATGGTTCGTGATTGTTTTGGCATAATAATTTTTTGAATTTATTTATCGATAGTATGCTCTCGTAGTCATAACAATGAGTAACTTTTCATAATTTTGGAAACTAGGGTTGATTGAAGGATAATTTCTTATTAGCGAATTGATATGTTACTATGGCTTAATTTATGTTTCATATACTTGAAAAGAAAGATAATAGATGAGGGATCTTCTTTTGAGTATGGAATAGCCTCTTGTTGGTCATGAAATTGGAATAAACAAGAAAATGCATATCAGAATTAGCACTTAAGCGATGTATTTCAACATTCCATGGTCGTATTATGGTTTAGGAAAAGTGTTGCATTGGATGTAAAACTTGATATTTTATTTTATTTTGTATTTATTACTATAAATTTTAGATGTAAGGATAATGATGTTGTATTCTTATAATGCCATGTCGATTATTTTCCATGATATTATGATGTTATATCCTCTCTCTCTCTCTCTCCCCCTACTCCCCCTCTCCCTATCCTAGTATCCCAGTTTCTTCCCCCTCCCTCCCTCTCACTCCCAATCTTTCTCCACCTCTTTTCTCTCCCTCTCCCTCTCTTGCTCTCTCCCTCTCTCTCTCGCTCTCTCCCTCTCTCTCCCTATCCTCCCTTCATCCTCTCTCCCATTCTCTCCATTTCCCTCTCCCTCTCCCCCTCCTAGGCCCCCTTTCTTGACATAGCCCGATCCTCCTCTTGTGCTCTCTCCCCCTCTCCATCTCACTCCCCTGCCTCTCTATCTCTCTCTATTTCTCTCCCTCTCTCTCTTTGTCTATCTCTCTCTCATTATTTCTCTCTCATTACCTATCTCCATCTCTCTCTCTCTCTCTCTCTCCCCCTCACCCTCCTTCTCTCCCTATCTCTTCTCCTCTCCATGCCCCTCAGCCACTATTCCTCCTTCCTTCACTCCCTCTCTTTCTCCCTCTCCTTCCCTCCATATCACTCTCCCTCCCTCCCCATCTCTCTTGCTCCCTCTCTCCCTCTCATTCTCTCTCCCTCCCTGACTCTCCCCCACCTACCGCCCTCTCTCTCAAACTATCTCCCTATTCTTCTCCCTCTCCCTCTCTCTCGCCCTATCCTCATCTCCCTCACTTCCCCTCTCCAATTCTCTTCCCTTCGCCCCCCCCTCTCCAGTGCTCTCTCTCGCTATCTCTACCCATCCCCCCCTCTCTCTCCCTTCATCTTTCTTATTCTCTCCCCCTCCTCCTCCCAATCCCCCTCTCACTTTCCCCCTCTCTTAGCCCACATATCTTTGTCTTTACCACTTTTCATCCCCCTCTCACTCACCCTCTAGCTCTCCCTATCCTCCTCTATCCATCCCTCTCTCCTCCTCGTCCTCCTTCTCTCTCTCTCTATCTCTCTCATCTTCTCTTCTCCTCTCTCTCTATCTCTGGCTCTCCCTCCCCCCTTACTCTCTCTCGCTATCATACCCTCCTGCTCTCACTCCCGCTCCTACTCTCCAACTATCTCCCCCATTTTTCTATATCTCTGCTCCTCCCCCTCTCTCCCCCTCTACCTCTCCCCTCTCTATCCCTCTCTCTCTCTCTCTCTATCTCTACCTCTCCTCCTCCCTCTCTCTACCTCTCCCTCTCTGCCTCCCCCTCTCCGTCTCTCTACCCCTCTCACTCTCACTCCCCTTCTCCCTCTTCGCCTCTCTCTTCCTCTCTCTCTTTCACCTCATATATCCCACCTTTCCCCTATCTTTCTCTAGTTCTCTTTCTTGACCCTCCCTCCACCTCTTTCTCTCCCTCCCTCTCCCTCCCCCCCTCACTCCCTCTCTCTCACACTCTCCCTCCTCTTCTAACCCCTCTCCCTCTCTCTCTATCTCTCTCCCACTCTCACTCACTCCCTCTCTCTCACTCTTCCTCTTTCCCTCTCTCTCCTTCTCCTCCCTCCATCCCCCCTCCCTCTCTTCCCTCCGTCCCCCCTCCCTCTCTTCGCTCCCCCCCCTCTCTTCCCTTCATCTCCCTTCTCCTCTCCCTCCCTCTCCCCCTCCCTCTCCCCCTCTCTCACCATATCCCTTCCCCACTCTCGGATACTCCCGCTCACCATATCTCTCTGCCCATCCCTTCTCGCCCCACTCCCCCTCTCTCTCTCGCACTCTTTATCACTTTATCTCTCCTCCTCTCCCTGCCTCCTCCCTCTCCCTCTCTTTCTCCCACTCTGCCCTCCCCCTTTCTCACTCTCTGCCCCTCCCCAACACCCTCACCCTCTCCCTCTCCCTCTCCCTCTACCATGATCTCTCTCTCTCCCCCCATCTCTCTCTCTAACCCTTCAATCTCTCTCTCACTGTCTCACCCTCCCCATCTCCTTCCCCCCAACTCCCTCTCTCGTCCCACTTCCCCCCTCTCTTGCCCCCACTCCCTCCCCATCTCTTCTTTCTTCGTCCCCCTTACTCCCTCCCTGTCTCTCACTCTCTCCCTATCACTATGTCTCTCCCTCCCCCTCCTTCTCTCTCTCTCTCTCTCCCCCATCACCCTCTCGCCCTCTCCTCCTCTCCCTCTCCCCTCTCGTTCTCATGCTCACTCTTCATCTCCCTCCCTTTCCTCCTCTCTCTCCCTCTCACTCTCCCTACTTCTCACTCTCCCTCCTTCTCCCTTTCCCTCTCTCCCCCTCACTCTCTGTCCCTCTCTACTCGTCTCCCGCACTCTTTCCCTCACTCTTCCTCTCTCCCGCTCTCTCTCTCTTTCTCTCCCTATCTTTGTCTCTCTCTTCCTCTCCCCTTGCCCCTCTCTCAGGCTCTCCCTCTCCTTCTCCCCCTCTCTCCCCCCACCTATCTCTCTCTCTTCCCCATATCCCCCTAGTCCCTAACTGTACACTTCCCATTCCCTCCTCACGCCCCACTACCCCCTTCTCTATCTCACTCCCGCCCTCTCTCACCCCCTCTACATCTTCCTCTATTCTTTCTTCCTCTCCCTCTCTCCCTTTCCCTCTCACTCCCTTCGTCTCTCTCTCCCTCTATGACAGTCTCTCTCTCCCTGTCTGCCCCTCTCTCCTCCCTCCCTCCTCTGTACCAATATCTCTGCCCCCCCTCCCTCTCCACCTCCTCCTCTCACACCTTCTTCTCCTCTCCCTCCTCCTCACCCTCTGCCTCCATGTCCCTCTCTCTCTCCCTCTCCCCCTCTCACAATATCTTCCCCGTCCCCATTCTCCTATCCCAATCTCTTTCCCTCTCCCTCTCTTCCTCCCTCACTCTCTCCCTCTCCCCATTGCACTCTCCCCCTCTCCCCCACTCTCGCTCAATATTCCCCTCTCCCTCTCCCCATCTCTCCTCCCACCTATCTCTCTCTCTTTCACACTCCCTACCCCTCTACCCCACTCCCTCTCCCTATCCTACTCTCTCCCCCCCACATATATATCTCTCTCTCCCCCACATATATATATCTCTCTCTCCCCCACATATATATCTCTCT
>APFE030106401.1:0-16140 GCA_000404065.3 Pinus taeda | reverse complement strand
TTTACAACCAACGGATGTGTTCCAACAAATTAGGACCACTCATTCAATAAACTTATTATGGGGACTAAATAACATTTTTTTAAAGAAAAAGTTATCCTATGCATTATCCAAGCTTTTAATGAATTATGATGGAATATCAAGTTGCATTTTTTAATTGCCCATACACATTAGACCATGGGCATTTATCAAAAAGGCCTTTTTTTTTTAATTTCAATATGCAAATTTACCCTTTTTAAAGGAAATGTGATTTTGGCATTTGGTAACTAGTATTCAATTCCAATGAATTTAGCTATTGAAGGGTGAATACATTATTTAAGAAGCATAAGCTATGATGCGGCTAGTCCCTCTTAAGACACATATTATCTTTGGGTAAGAGGGTAGTTGATAGAGTAGATATAAAAAAGCATAAATATAATATTTGAGGAATAAAATAGCCAAGAGCATTCTATCACTATGTTCTCAATACTTTATCCTATCATTGGGATTGAATAGGTCACCAATTTTAGGGGTGTTGGTGCTACTTAAGATAATTAATTGAATTTAATCTATCACATATATGGTTTCACTAGTTAGCAAGATTAAAACTGGAATTTACTAGAAAAGCAAGGAAAAAAAGCTAGTACACTATCTACAAAACTAAGAATCTGTAGTGATGTTTTCAAAGTAAAAAGAGATTGGATTATTGTAATTCATAGATTACCTTTAATAGAAGCCACAATTTTTCCTTGATAAGGTTATACTAATGTATCATCTTTTGCAAGTATCACAGGAATCTGTATTAGCTAAGGAAAGCAAGAATAATTTATACTTAATTGGGGGTGTTTGTGTTAATAAATAAATGAAAGGCATTACTACTAAGAAGCAAATGGTAGCCCAATCCTCAGATTACCTTAAGTTGCTAACTAAGAAATGGTGCAGACAAGAGTTACCTCTTTTATAATCCATTGGTTCCTAATTGTTGTATGCTCTACGCATTAAAACAATATAACTAGCCAAACACTATAACCATCCAAATTTAGTGTAAAAATTCATATTTAAACTCCTTTACCCATAAATACATATATCATAATTAACTCCAAACTATTATGCTGATAGGATAAGAAAGATAATTATAATTCTTATTACTTTCTTGATTTTAAACAGTGTAAAAATAAAATAAAATAAAAAGTGTTATTAGCTTAGATTTATTTAGATTTATGATCTAATAAGTATATAAAGAATTAGTTTTTGAAATCTTGCACCTAGTTTCAAGTGTGCGATGTAGGTTAGCTTTGAGTTGTACCCATTGTAACTATTTCACATGCAATTCAAAAAATGATGTGTGCTTTAACATATAAATGTATTATAGAACCAATACACTATTGGGGCTAGAAGATAATTATAATTCAATATAGCATTATAAATATTTTGAGAAATGACGTGAACATTAATATATAAAATCAATCTTCTTCCCAGTCACGAGCATATGATAATGTTCATTGAGTAACAATAAGTTGGTGGCCCTTCCTCTATGATTTTTCTGACAATAAAATGGGAGGAGAAGAATGATAACCACAACAAATGCCAGGGATCCTACCTCATCAAAGATGACCACAAAAAGATGCCCTAGATTTGGGTTGGCATGATATAGATCCTATAGAAGTAACACTAAAATTGTTGGATTATAAGACCTAAGTTGTCTGTCGCTTGGAATGATGGTCCATCAGTATGAGCCTTACTCTTCTCTCCAAATGAATGGATTAAATCACATCAAAAATGAAAATAGGCACACGTGCAACAGATTCAATTCCTATTGTTGACCTTGACCTAGTTCCATTGACAATTTATATAATGATAATGATCTTGAACAATGTATGATAGTATCAACCTACAAACTATCTACAAATTGGGAACTTTTTCAAGGGATTAAACTATCGATATTTGTTGTATCCCATTTTGAATTGGCCCCATTTTCTATAATGAATTGGATATGTATGATTGAAACTAATATGATATCTCTAAAGAGCCAATCGTATGGATGTGTTTTTATCTGACTACAAACCCAATTATTTTTATTATCATTAATAAAAATAATGGGGACCCCTAAGTTTCTAATCTTTTTAATCTGTCTTGTTTCACAAAATTAAATGTTTTTCATATACACCTAAAATTTAAAGTGAAAATTCCCCCTTGTAAATGCACTTCATATTCCTTGTATGATTAAATATAAAAAGACCCAACATTGAACATTTGGACATCAGGCCAACACTTAGAAGATCTCATGATGGATACACCTGATACGATACAATCGAATGACTCTGAGCCTGATGGATTAATTCATTAGATAAAAATATGCCAATTAATGGGAACATATCCATCATAGAGATATTGGTTGTCAGAGACATGTTTCTATGCAAGTATTTTAGAGCTTCCTAAAGTCCCAGAATCCTGAAGGCATGATTTTTATTTTGTAAGTTGATGCCCTCACTCCTGTCCATCAAATAATACAAAATCTTTTTGATCTCGAACATTGGTGTTCGGGTGAACCTTACACCTTATCACCTTCTAATCTCCCAAATTGTTGATACCTTTATGAGACTCCAACCCATTCCATGTTGGAATTCCACACTGATGTGTCATCATGACATGTGGCAACCTTGCCACATCAAGAGATATGACACTCAATTTTTACCTCATCATACCTATTCATAAGGCTATTTTTGAGTGCCATGTGGCTTCCACGTTGAACTACCATGTCACCTCAGCCCACGTCACTATTATGGCCACATCATCCCAAAAACAGACACTTTCACAAAAAAAATGCAATAACCCTAATTCTTGATATCCAATAATTAACTTAAATTATGTTTCTCTAGTTAAATAAGTGTTTAATAAGGTTAAAGTATTAAACACCTTAAAAATATATATCGTAGCCTCGAACAATCAATTTGAGACTTTAATGCCCTATTAATTGAGCTTGTCACTATTTGCTTCATAGTTGGCTTCACATCACTCACATTAATTTCCATTAATAGCAATAAATCACTTTAAATGCATACACAACTTCATGAACAAGAAATTGCCTAGATAGATTTCTAACTTTTCAATTATCGTTCATATTCTCTGCAAATTATTACTCCTTCCTATGGAAATTTGCAATAAGAATTATCATGGATCCCAAGAAAGGAAAGAAGCATAAGAAATTTTAGTATATTGAGGAACCAAATGCCAAGAACCTGAATTCGTCCCTCTTCTCAGACACTACACATAAATTGCATAAAAAGAGCAAGTCATGGCATGAAATCTACAGGTTCCTAGAGGAAGAAAACTATTTAGAATCAAGGTTTAAATATGATACCACCTTTTGAGACATTGCAAAATTTGTTCTACATAATATAGCAGCCAAACGTACGCTAGTTTCTTACGCAAACATGGTCTACTAGGCACTTGACTACGTGGAACTTTTGACGCAGAGGATATGCACAAATTAGAGGAACATCATTGGATCCTTCATGCACAAGGGCATAAATGTAATGTATGAACTTCCTGTTACACAACATTTTGTCACTGTCCCTGTAGTCCCCATTCCTTGATCCTGGAGGACCTCTACAATGAACCCCGCATGCTTTTCCTTCATGAAGAAATTCCCATTATGTCCCTCTTCATGAGTAGATCATTTCCCTTTTGCACCATTTCCCCTGAAACTTCTATTTTTCCAAGTTTACAAGATCGGCGCTAATGGCCTTTGTCTCCCCCACGTTGATGTGCAGATATTAGCACTATTTCCCGCGTCGATCGGTGTGACTAAGCTATGTTCCAGTCACACTTGTCCTGTTATGGAAATTTTTTTAAATTGGAGCCAAAGCTTCCAACTCTAGAAGCTTTGTAACAGAAGTCTAGTAAATGGTTTGGCCGGATGGGGTCGAGGATAACAATTTGGGCTCCTTTCCCCTATAATGATGGAACTACCTCAAGGGATAAGTCCTTCTCCCATGAGAACAGGATCCCTTCCCCATCCATATTTCCTATATAAACTTCCCTTCTTCCCAAGCACAAGCTAGTCACAATTAGAGTGTTGGCTGAGTGTGAGTATACTATTTTGATTAGACAAGCAAGCTATTACTAGCTGTAGCCATCTAGTTGTGAGGGAGAAGTGTGTTTGGTTTGGAGTGAAGTCTAAAGGGAAGAGCCTTTAAACTATTATTGTTTGAAGCCATCATGGAATGTTAGCAGAAGTATGTGGGAACCTGGTCTTGTCAGAGGAAGACCGCGACGTCAAGACGAATGGTTGTAATCTCTCTTTGATATTAATATATCGATTGGTTTCCTAAATGTTTTGTAATATTACATATTCGTGTCTTGATGCTTCTTGACTCATTAAGTAGGGTGAATTGCAATTTGTCTATTATTATGTTTGTGTGTTTTTGTTGTTTACTTGTTTCAGGAGCTTGAAGAAGGAAGCGAGAGATTGTTGGAGTGAGAAAGTGAGCACATCATCAAGTAGGATAAGCGACCAAGAGGTAGGCCCTCTTGATTGATTCTAACCTAAGGAAATATTCCATAGAATGTATCTATTGTGGCTAGACCCATTATCGGGCTAGAGGAATTTGTTCGTGTCCATACTTATAATTTTACTTCACCACAAATTGGCGACTTCACTGGGGAGATCCCATCTTTTGTTTGTTTTGGATTTCATGATTTCGTGAGAACTTTGCTAGTCTCACATTTTGCCTTTGGTTCTATTTCTTTTCTCTTGCTTTCTGGCATAAGTTTAAAATTCATAGTAGCAAATTTGGTCCCTATTTTTATTTTTTATTTATTTCTTTTTCCTTAGTTCCCTCAGACAACGCATTTAATCAACTAACAGTCACGCCGACTAGCTCGAATTGCGGAGGAATAGTCACGCCGACCTGCCTCTGGCACTTGTTGTCAGTTAGGCAATCGCGCCGATCTCTATAAGTAAAGATTAGGGCTAGACCCCAATCTTGGCTAGTGTGTTATGCTCTTGTGTTTTTGACCTCATGAGCCCATTTTGTTGTTTTCTCCCTGATTAGGAAGCTACTTTTCATTTGGTTTTGCTTTCTTGTTGGCTTGTCATCTTGTTATCCCGTTGATCAAGTCATTGAATGGCTAGCGACACTAGGACATCTATCTAGTCACCCATTCAACATCTTGTGGATTTATCAAGTCCGGTTGTGGGTGTGTTAGCTCCTTGCATTTTCTTTTGCTCCCTCTTATGACTTTGACCTCTTTTTGCACAAGTTTGAAAAAGTTTTGTTTACTAGTTTGAACGTCTTTTTTCGACATAGATTACATTGTCGGCCTTGTGTTTGGTAAAGTCGGTGTTTCATTGATCTGAATGAACTTGTCTTTTCATGTTTGCATCTACTTGAAGAGCTCATAGTCTTGAATTTTTTTTCATTGAAAGATTGTATGCGAAAAGTTTGTTTCGTTGTTTCATGAGAAAATATGAAATTCTAGTTTGTTGCATCATTATGATTTGCATCTCTTAAAAAACTAGAATTGCATCAGCATTTGAAAAAGGAAGATAATTTTTTTTCATTTTGAAAGGATTGATAGATAAGTGCTTGTCAGGAAATTAGGAATTGGAATGCATTTTTCATTAGTTTACTTTTTGAAAAATTGAAGTAGTGGAAGATCATTTCGTTTTCAGTTGCTTGATTGTTTGCATTTGATTGAGTAGTTTATACCCTCTCTATTGTAGGCATTTCATCGAATTGAAAGGGTCTTGTCCCATTTAGTTGCATTTTAGGTTTTTCGAGTAACATCTCTAAGACCTAAAAACTGAAACTTAACTCAAGATCAACTCTAAAATGAATTCAATTAAACTAAGGCACATTTGACATTAACGATCATATCTAGAAGGTCTAGGCTAGAGACGTGTTCCGATGTCAGTAAACCAAGTAATTGTCGTTAGCTTCGGCATTAGACAGTGCTAGCATGGATTTGTGATCCTCGTACCATCGAGTATATAACGAGAGACCCCACTAGGCTACAATCATTTTATCCTTAGGAAGCTGAGTTGGTCGCCTTGCGAGCGTGATACACTGAACATAGTATTCAGGGAGATTGCCTGCATGTACTTCTTGGTTCACCAAGAGGTATTCTGTAGTTCACGGTTGCCTGGTCATCCTGTTTACCTAGATCATCCAGAGTAGTCATTTGATATTTTTGACTCATTAAACTTAAAGATCATTTGAGCACTTGTCCTTTAGAGCTCGTTTCCAATCGAAAGTGATAGAGTCATCTTTGTTTCTTTCTCGACTCTTTAAAAATGAAAGAACACCAGTCTTTCATGCGTCTTAATAATTGATTGCCAACGATTCAAAACATCCTGTTAGTATTTTTGACCAAATCGTGAGTTCACTTAAAAGGACATTTTTAAAGCCTTGAAGTTGCTTGTTCTGTCGACTAAGACAAGGTCATCGTGGCTGAACCATCTGGTTCACCCAATTCCTCTTCCTCTCCTCCATTTGAAAGATTTTCTGAGGAGTTGTGTCCTGAGTTACCAAAGTCACTTGAGGACCAAAATGTTGAACTCACAATTGTTTTGAGTGTTCAACCATTGTCATCTCATACTCCGCCTACTTTTGATTCAAGGTCATCTGTTGATCTTGGCCCAGAATCTTTGGATAATCTCATTCGAACTCCAGAGAACTCGCCGACCACTAACGGTTAGCTTGGATTGGTTATCTATCCTTCAAACCCTCTATTTGACGTTGTTGAGATATCACTGCAGCATCTTTACAGTCCATACAACCAACCGGGTATTCCTTTAGAACTATCCCCAGTACACGTTTGACCATTTGTTGTTGTTTGTTTCCAGACATAGAACCCAAAGGCGATGCTCCAATCACTTCTCCAGATGAGTCTAAAGTTTCTACTCCACACGCAGTTGAGGGGGAAGAATTGCAGTTGTAGTTCCCTCCTGAGGGTTTCCCTTATTCAAAAGGTATTCCCTCCAGTTTGCCACCCGACTATGTGTCTTTGGGACACTTAGTTTCAGGCACACCTAGTGCCTCATCACTCTACCATAATTTTGTTTGGGCGTCAGGCATCAGGCCTACATCAGGTCTATTCGTCATGAACACAACTTCCAAACCAATTGTTACTTCAGTCCCGGTGCAACCCACTATCTCAAACACTCTTGTATCATCGATCCCAGTTACGCATCAGTCTCAACTGGCGGTTTCAAAGATTGTCTCTACCAGTACTTTTGTCCCGTTAGTTAGTGGCCAGATTGTGCCACGACCTGGGGGGCAGAACCTGCATGTCTCTATGGTGTCAGGTACCACTAATGTGAGTGGCTCACATGCTTGGTATAAACCAGCGCTCTTCTGGAATTATTTACAACCCTGTTGACCCTACTAGATCAAGCAATGTCTAGTACCAACAGGTTTAGAATCCTGGTGGTCCATCTGGATCGAGCAATGTTCAGTATCAGCAACCCTGTGGGGCTCAAGTCCAATACCAAAATCCTTCTGTTCCATATGGTTCTCAAGGATTGGTTAATCAACCTTATACCCTCCAACCTGGGCAATACATCTAGCCTGGCTACGGCCAGATTCAGTTTGGTAATTTCTCAGGCATTGTTCAAGTACCATTACAACAACAAGGACATATTTTGCACCAACTAGGGCAGCCTTTGTTACCACAAGGGAAACCTTTGTTGCAGCAAGGGATTTCCACGCAACAGCAAGGGCAGATTATCCCGCAGCAAGGTCACCTGTAACAACTATAAGGTCAACCTTTTAAATAGTTGCAGCAGGCCGCAGCAGCAGATGCAATATGCTCTGCATACCTCACAACCCATACCCTCGCAGGGCCAGCCTCTGTAGCCCCAGGGACAAATTTTGCAACCATAAGGTCAACCCTTGCAACAATAGAAGCAACAAGGGCAGCAACAACCCTTGTATACATATCAGCAAGGTCAACCCTTGCAGGGACATGGTCAAGGTCAAATCTTGTAGCAGCAGGTGAAAAAACCTCTTGTCCAAGGTCAATAGGTTCAAAATCCTGTTGGCTAGAGGCACTAGGTACAAAACCCCTACATCCAAGGGAAATAAGTGTATAAACCTTATGCCCAAGGACTACAGGTCCAGAACCCTCTTGTTCAGGGACAATAGACCCAATAGCCCTATGTTCTAAGACAACAGGTCCCATACCCATATGTCCAAGGTCAACAGGCTCACCCATATGTTGTTGTTGATGCCTCGAAAATCGCTGCAACAACATTGGGGGATAACCACCCGGTCCGGACCTTAAAAGCAGCTCATTTTCCGTTTGGTGTGGTGGCTCCGACTATTCATCTAGGTCCAGTTACCTTCTCCCTATTGCTATTGGTTTATAATGTATTTTTAACTACCAATAGACAGGGACATCATATCACTTCTTCTTGCTGATCAGGCAAGAGAATGACCCTTAAGCTGATTTGGGTTCAGCCAAGCCATAGCTAAAGTTTTGCCTCTTTGAGGAGAGGACTTAAAAGAATGTAGAATTTACTCTAAATGCAAACTTATTCTATGATGCAAGCAAAAGAAACTAATCTAAATCCTATCTTAATTAGGCAGATATAGATCTAACCCAACTAAGAGCAAGATAATTAAAATATTAGGATTTAAATATGTCTTGTTTATTATGAATATCAAGTTAATGAAGTAGTTCAATTAACTGATATTATGGTTACCAAAACACATTCTATTGAGACCTTAAAACTTGAAATAATAAACCAATAACATTCCAGGAAGTAGTTCAGAAAAATGATATTGATTATCAAATCAATAAATCCAATAATTGAATAATGATATGTGAAAATAGTTCACAACACATTACCATTCAATAAATCGGTTTCATAAGACAGATTTGAGAGTAAGTAGTTACTCAAAAATGAGAAATTAATCCATAAAAAACAGAGATACATAATAACAAGATTGAAACAAATTACCCATATTGACAATAGTGCACAAACATGAATAAAATGACACATTCCTATCACCATAAAATTAAAACTGATATTTGAAACAGTAGTATTAGAAATACCAATTTTATTGCATCCATTTCTCTGTCCTTGGTTTCCAACAGCCCTTTACATTGCTTGAACTTCTGCCTTCAAAACTAGAGCCACAATAATGCAAGCTTTGTTCTTCATGCATAATTCAATATACAAAGGGAAAATCTTCAATAATCCCCAGATCTGAGATTTTTCACTCCTCCCTCCTACAACTCTAAATTCCAATTACAATAGTTCTTTTAGAGGTCTAAAATTGCAGAGGATAGCAGCCCCTTTTTTACATTCTACAATTTGTTATTTATAATATTTGTCAAGGAATTCTTGAGAGAAGAGTTTGTTGAAGAGAAATCTGCTAAATCCAATTTTACTTGCTCCTAATTCTGATCTTCAATTGCTGGAGCCTTCTCATTGATTGAGATTCTTTTTTCATATTTCTTCCACTGTTTTCCTGCAAAAGAAATCAAAATAAATTAAAATGCAATCAAAATATCATTTCTGACAATTAAATCAAACCCAATCAAATTCTTTTTAAATAAATAATTAAAAACAAAATATAAGCTCTGTATTGATGCTTGAAATGGTTTGATTGGTAAATGATATTATTGACCAATGGATCTGAAATTAGAAGAGGCTTTGGACAAATGAAATTGAAAACAATAACTCAGAAAATTGATTTTGTTTTCAAAATTCGGAGCCTGATCTTCTGCCTGATTTTTGGCCCAATAAATGATCAAATCTTTTGGTGAAACCTCCTTCAAAATTTTCTCCTTGATTTTCTCTTTCCAATGAGCCGTCATGGGCCTCATTTGGCCAAGTATAACTCAATTTATGAGCTTCCAAAGTTGATGGGTCAAATCTGGCATGAATCTGGAAATTCTGTTGCTGGGTTAAAAATCAAAATTCTGATTAAAAATTAAATCCTAAATTATAATTCTAATTAATTCTAAATTATTTTTTAATTTATAAACTAAACTAATTATTAATAACCAAATTTAATCTAATTAAAAACTAATTCTAAATGATATTTAAATCTAAATTAATCAAATTAATTAAATATCATAAATTAATTAATCTGATTAAATTAAAATTCATTAATTAATTAATATATATTAACAAATTTAAAATATTAAAAAATTAATCTAATATATTATATTATGTCTTTAAACTAATATCCTACCTTTCTTCACTCCACTCATACGTATGAGTGTTGGATGCTTTAAAACGAAAGTTAATTCTTTTAACTTACATGTGAGTTTTTAATGTATGTTAATACCCTCCATGTCTTATCATGCCATCAGCGATCGGGAAGGAGAGGTCTTCGTCATTAAATATCGGCGATTAGGAAGGATGGAGGTGTCGGGTTATGGCATGGCATGTGCCCATTTAAAAGCCCCCGATGCGATAATCAATTTATCTCTGATGTGATATAAAACCTTTTGTTTAATCGGTGATCGGGAGAAGTGAGGTATCGGGGTTCTTTAAATTTGTTACATATGAAAGTCCCCGATGTGATATTGCATCGGGGCATCGGGTTTTTTTAAAAACATGTTATTTGAAAGCTCCCAAGCTCCCGATGCAATTAGAATCCATTTTTATATTTTTCATATATTAAATTTTTAATTTAATTAAATTTTTTTAATTAATAATTAATTTAATAATTTAAGATTTATATTAAAGATTAATTTTTTATTTTGGTTTATTTTAATAAATTATAACTATTTTAATTAAAATGAAAAATAAATTATAGCCACTTTGAAATTATGATTTTTCGAGATTAATAATTTATTGGAGTAAATTACTAAAATCTGATTGCTTAATGATTTGGCTATATGGAAAAATGTTAGTAAAAACTCACTACAGGTTAATATTTAAAATGAATGCCTTATTGAACTAATTTATCTACAAAATGCAATATTGTACATTTTACGCAATTTTAACCCAGGCTACATAAATAATCAGACTTTCAAAGGAGTGCCATTTTCAAACCAGTTGACCAAATGAGACCAAACAATCGTCAATGTGAAGCTTATAAAAAATCGATTCTAACAAAGCAATCAAAACAAGAATCTAAAGAAAACTAAAAATTAACAAAAGTGTAGGGCAATTAACTAAAATAAAAATCCAAAAAGGTGCTTAGCCAAAATTTTTATAGAAAGGGTCCCCATTATTCGAAGTGGACGCATCAATAATGGGGGGTGTTGTGTTTTTACCACAACAGGACCATCAAGTGCTCACATGGTGGTTGGTAGTGTCTAAAAAAACAGCAAGCATGGAATTTATACATTCCTCTGTGTTCCGCTTTACTGCTCCTTTTATGTAAATCATGTCACATTTCACATGATTCAGGCTTGCAAAGTCTTGAAGTTCTTAGATACTCGATAAGTTTAGGGATTTTAGTTAATAATTTTCAGGGCTTTAATCCAAATCCAATGGAGAATCTCTGTGAGTATCTCGAAATACCAACCAGAAGATCCAGTTCCCAAAGTTGCTCAAAACTGCTACCAAGTTGAAGATATATTTGTTGGGATTCAAAAAGTCTGCTAAACCTGGCACGGATTTGCAGTCTCCTTCTACTGAACATGGGGTTGCTATGGACTCTCCTATGCCAAAGCAGAATAGATTCGTTACTCTGAATTAAAGGTTGTGGAAGCACCGTTGGTGTCTCTTTTCACTAGAGATAATTCCAATGGTTCTAAGAGGGTTGACAATAATCATGGGCTTCAGAAGAAATCAGAGGATTTTGATGATGGATAAGGACAATGTAAGAATATGGATAGGGAAAAGAAGGGAACCAAGGAGATTGTTCAAAATATGTATAGAAGATCAAGCCTCTTTATCTTAAGATTTCACAGAGATATAATGAGAAAATAATGTTCAGAGATCAGGAGAAATCCAGGGAAAGAAATGGAGTGAAAAATGGTAGAAGTCCAGGTTCAGAGAGAAAACTTGAGAAGCAGATGTCATTTTCATATTTCCCTGGTAACTTGAAGATGATTCATAAGCATTTGGGGAAGGGGAAACATCAGCCTTCTGATATGCAGCAAAAGCTTCAGAGCTACAGTAGTGAGAGCACATTGATGGAGATAGAAAGTGCCATTCAAGGAGCCATTATCCACTACAAATAGTCTAGTTGCATTTATGGCACTACAAGAAAAAAGGTCATTAGTGAGGGTCATGCTTGTGACGGACCTTTAAAGTCCGTCATCAATGTCACTTATGGTAACAGTCTTTAAAAAAGCGTTGTTGTAAGTGTATATAGTGATGGTCCTTTAAGGTTTGTCACTAAAGCCATTTTCAATGACACTTTTGGTGAGGGTCGTTAAAGGCCTGTCACTAATTCTCTCTTTGGTGACACTTCCAGTGACGACCTTTTATTGATCGACATCAATGATCTTTTTGGTTACTTTTGGTGACAGACATTAAATGTTCGTCATTATTGTTCATTCCAATGAGTTTTTGATGACGCTTCATGTCTGTGACGGACCTTTAAGGTCTGTCACCAATATCTCATATGGTGACGGTCTTTAAAAAATCGTTGTTGTAAGTGTATACAGTGATGTTCCTTTAAGGTTTTTCACCAAATCCATTTTCAATGACACTTTTGGTGAGGGTCGTCAAAGGCCCGTCAGTAATTCTCTCTTTGGTTACACTTTTGGTGAGGGTCGTTAAAGGCCCATCACTAATTCTCTTTTTGGTGACACTTCTAGTGATGATCTTTTATTAACCCTCACCAATGCTCTTTTTGGTTACTTTTGGTGATGATAAAAAAAATTCGTCATCATTGATCAGTCCAATGAGTTTTTGATGACGCTATGTACCTATTACTATATTTTTTGTCAAAAGATAACGATTTAAGACCATTGTTTTGGAGTCCTTTTCATTACGTTTCCAAGGCCATAGTGGTTAGTGTCAATCAATTTTTTAAGAAGTAATTAGTGTGTACCATCTCCCTCAAGTCATAAGAATATAGCTTTCCTATTAGTCAACACATAATTCATCTCTATTAGGTTTATTATCTAGCAAATTCACTTTAGATAAAGTTCCACTAGTGTGTGTAGGAACTATATTATTTAATACATAATCATGCTTTGTCAAGTATGTTAATGAGAGAGACCTAACACTCCTCAACACTCATGGCACACCTTAACCTACTTTGGAACACACTAACATTCCTTGGCACCTCACATGTCTTGGAACATATTTGTACTTGGAACATCTTTGTACCTAGAACATCTTGCCATGAGTAGGACGCACAAGCACATGCTGGCATGCCCTAGCATACATAGCACTCCCCTAGGATGTGTTGGCATGCCCTATAGTTCCTAGCATGCCCTGGAACACCTTGGCATAATATTGCATTGACATACATTAACACTTGGCACACATTGGCACTCGGAATGTATTGGAACATATTACTAGTGTTCCTAACATTCCCCTTTTGAAAAAGATAAAGTCCCAACTTATTAACCTTCTTATATGTTCATTTCCTTACATTTTAACTTGGTTATTCCTTTTGTTGCCTTGAAACTCCTTGACACATATTGGCAAACTCCGACACCCTACACATCCTAGCATGTCTTAGCACCTGGCATGTCTTGGCATGCCTTGGCACTATTTGGCACATGTTAGCACACCTCGAAACTAGCTAGCATACTCTAGCACTTATTGACATGCCCTGATATTCCATGGCATGCATTAACCATGCTTAACATACCTTGTCACTTCCTCCTTGGCATGACAACTAACACTCATTTGCACTCCCTGACACACCCTCATATTCATTCACTTCCATGCATTTTGACCTAGTGCTCCCTTATGTTGTCCTAGTACTCCCTAACACTCCTCAATGCATTGACACTCTCTAACACAACTTAGAACTCTTTGACATGCTTTGTCACTTCATAGTGTGCATTACACTCCGTGACACACATTGGCACTTGGCAAGTCTTAGCATGTTTGGCATGCGTTGAGATGAGTTGGTATGCTTTGGCATGGTTTAATATTAAATTTATTTGAGATAAATTATTGGAAAGTAGATGAGAAGCAACAGAGGAATATTTGGCACTTAGAATGTACTAAAACTTGGCACCTATTGGCACCTATTGTTGGTGTGCCTAGCATGCCCCTCATGGAAAAGGTAAATTGATGACTTATTAACCCTATTATGTGTTCATTTCCTTGTAGTTTAACTTGTTCCTCCCTTTTGTTGCCTTGATAGTCCTCGGCATGCATAGTCACACCCTTACACATATTGGCATGCCTTAACACTTGGCAAATCTTAGCTTGTTTGACATGCCTTCATACTACCTGACACATGTTAGCATGCCCTAGCATTCCCTAACTCACCTTGGCAGTCATTCCCTCACAGCTAGCATTACATTTTTCCATGACTTGGGAACCTTAAATTCCCTAGACCACCTTGGCACTCCCTAGTTGTCATGCCTGCATATATAGCCTTACTATTTTTGTGACTTGGGAACCCAACCAATTCATTAGAAAAACAATATTGTGCCCAACTCAAAGTCTCCCTTTCTCTAAAATTGCTTTGTCCATGCCTTATCACAACCATAAGCTTGCCTCCTGCAAGTCTTATTCTGAACTTCTCCTAAAACACTTCATCCTTGGGACACCTGGAATTGACTAACACTCCTTGGCACACACTCTTATTCGTTCATTTCCAAGCATTTTGACCTAATTCTCCCTTGTGTTCCCCTAACACTCCCTAACACTCCTCAACATCCATTGACATTGTCTGCCATGTGTTAGCATGCCTTTTCATTCCTTGGCATGCCATGGCACTCCTTAGCTATCATGCCCTCACAACTATCCTTGCTTTTTTTGAGACTTGGGAACCCAACCAAGTCCTGCCTTGACTACAACAACTTAACTAAGTTATAGTTACTACAACTAGACTATGCCTTGTTCACCTAAGAACTACCTATAACACATATTACACTACTCATGTCTAATCTCAACTCACCCTACTTAATAAGTTACCAAGTCAAGGCTCACGTCCAACCATGGGAATAAAACAACTAAGCAACATAGTTTACATATTGACATGCGATAACGCATGGCATGTCTAACAATTCCTTTGCCCTATGTGGCACATGTTAGCATCCCCTGCATTTATTGGCATGCTTTGCACTCCCTAGCACACCCTAACACTCCTTGACGTGCCCTGACACTCCAACGTGCCTTGGAACTGCCTAGCATATAACCTTGTCACTCTCTCCTTAGAGCACTTGGAACTCATTGACACTCCCTATCACACAATCTTATCCCTTCATTTCCATGTGTTTTGAACTGGTTCTCCCTTGTGTTTTTGTGGCACTCCCTAACATTCTATGGCATGAATTGTCACACCTTGGAACCTGGCACATCTTGGCATGTTGCCCTGGAACTCTAGCATTCCTTGACACTACTTAACATAGCTTGTCACTCCCTCCTTACCACACCTATAACTCACTAACGCTCCTTATCACACACTCTTATTCATTCGTTTCCATGTATTTGAAACTAGTGATCCCTTTTGTTTCCTCGACACTCCATAACACTCCTTAGCATGCACTGGAACACCCTAACACCTGGCACATCTTGGCATGTTTCCCTAGCCTCTAACATGCCTTAGCAATGCCTACCATACCTTGTTACTCCCTTAGCACACTTATATCTCACTAACACTTCTTGTCACAACTCTTGTTTGTTCATTTGGATGCATTAATTTGACCTAGTGCTCCCTTATGTTTCCTTAGCACTCCCTAACACTTCCTAGCACATGTTGACACAGCCTGGCACCTAACACATCTTGGTTGCATGTCGCCCTAGTAATCTAGCATGACTTAGCGCAGCCTAGCACACCATGTCACTCTCTCCTTAGCACACTTGGAACTCATTGACACTCCCTATCACACACTCTTATTCATTCATTTCCATGCATTTTGACCTAGTGCTCCCTTATGTTTCTGTAGCATTCCCTAACACTCCTTAGCATGCATTAGCACACCTTGGTGCTTGGCACATCTTGGTATGCTTCCCTAGCTCTCTAGCCTGCCTTGGCACTGCATAACATACCTTGTCAATCCCTCCTTAGCATACTTGGAACTCACTGACACTTCATTTCCATGCAT